>CAUYLG010005519.1:0-116567 GCA_963573385.1 Cacajao melanocephalus | reverse complement strand
CGCACTCCCTCCTCGGCAACATAGCAATACTCCATAAAAAAAAAAAAAAAAAAAAAAAAAAAAAAGACTGTTGGAATCAGAAAATGAAGGAAAAGATCTCTCCCTGCTCCCTGACAGCTCCCTCCTCTCCCACAGCTCCGGGGAACCTTGTACAACACCGGCCGACATGTCTCCTTCCTGCCTGCACCCCGACCTGTGGTCAATGTGTCTGGGGGTCCCCTCCTCTATAGCCACCGACTCAGTGAACTGCGACTGCTGTTTGGAGCTCGCGACGGAGCCGGCTCTGAACATCAGATCAACCATCAGGGCTTCTCTGCTGAGGTGGTAGCCACTGATTGTTTACCTGCGACCCTCCGCCCTGAGTCACCCCACTTCCTCCCACCTCACCCCCTCTTAGTGCCTCACCCCATCCTCCTCCACAGAACTGGCCTCCCACCCTAAGCACTAATCCTCAGCCTGATTCGGGCCCCAAAGCTGGGGTCATGCTCTCCTCCCCTTCTGCTGGGGGACCCCGTGCTCTGTGGTATCCGGCAGGTGCAGCTCATTCACTTCAACCAGGAACTCTACGGGAATTTCAGCGCCGCCTCCCGCGGCCCTAATGGCCTGGCCATTCTCAGCCTCTTTGTCAACGTGAGCAGAGGCGAGATTCGGAGGGAGGGAGGAGCTGGGTGCCTGGAACCCGGGGTCTCAGAGAAGCCGGGTGCTGGGAGGTCCAGACTTCTGGGTCCTGGGGGAGAAGGTTGAGGGCTTGGGCTTCTGGGCTCCTGGGCTCCTGGGTCCTCACCTCGTACCCCACACAGGTGGCCGGTAGCTCTAACCCATTCCTCAGTCGCCTCCTTAACCGTGACACCATCACACGCATCTCCTACAAGAGTAAGTCCCTGGCGTGCCGGGGGCAGAGGCCACACGCGAGAGGGGTTCAAGAGTGGCACCCTCTTGACTCTGGCCTGATATTCCCGCAGATGATGCCTACTTTCTTCAAGACCTGAGCCTGGAGCTCCTGTTTCCCGAATCCTTCGGCTTCATCACCTATCAGGGCTCTCTCAGCACCCCGCCCTGCTCCGAGACTGTCACCTGGATCCTCATCGACCGGGCCCTCAATATCACCTCCCTTCAGGTGACTCTGTCCGCACCGCCCTTCCTAGGCCTGGGTACTCCACTCACTGACCTGGGTATCCCCTTGCTCACCTGCCCTCCCTCTCCTCATAGACTGTGAACTCAAGGAGGTAAGAGGGTCAGACCACCTTTGGGGGGGTGGGGTGAGGTGGGGCTGAGAACAGGCCCCGCCCACCGGCTCCCAGGGGCGGGATTTCTTGCGTGACGTCACGAAGACCATTCATGAGTCACTCCGTGTCCCACCCTCCTTCCACGGCAGATGCACTCCCTGAGACTCCTGAGCCAGAATCCTCCATCCCAGATCTTTCAGAGCCTCAGCGGTAACGGCCGGCCCCTGCAGCCCTTGGCCCACAGGGCATTGAGGGGCAACAGGGACCCCCGGCACCCCGAGAGGCGCTGCCGAGGCCCCAACTACCGCCTGCATGGTATGGTCCAGTCTGCACCCCCTCTACGTCTTGGGCTAGCCCGCTTATATGTGTCTCCCCTAGGTTTCTCAATGTGGTTCAGTCCCATCCCCCTTCCCGCTTCTGTATGGTCTAGCCTCCTGAGCTCTCCCTTTTTTTCTGTCTCCCTACGTGTCCACGTGGTACAGTCCACCTCCCGGCCCTAGGCCATTGCTGGCCCACGATTTGTCCTCTTCACTGCTTTGCAACTTGGGCTATAACCCATGATCCCTGTCTTCCTATGGTCCAGTTACCTACTGTGCTTCCTATTACTGTGAATTTCCAAAATGGTACAGTTTGGATCCTCTCCCCGATTCCAAGTCGTACTACCCTAAGCTGTTCCACAGTCTGACTGCTCCCTTCCCCCTTACTGAGAAACTACAAGGTACAGCCCCCTTCCCTCCACCTACTGCCTCCCTGTGGTTCGGCCCAGGGATCTCACATCCCCATTGGCTTCGCAAGATGGTACGGTCTACACCCCCCATGAAGACCTTCAAGTAGTTCAGCCTAACGCTGAATCTGGATGTCCAGATTTCCCCCTCCTGTTGCCTTCCTGTGGTTCAGCCCAGTGCTTCTCGACCTGGTACATTCCGGTTCCCCGCTGGCAGACTCCCGACGGTAGAGCCCTGCGCGGCCCAGCCCACGCCCCCTGCCCCGTCCATTCTAAAGTGACGCCCCCTGCCCTTGTCCTTTGTCTTACAGTGGATGGTGCCCTCCATGGTCGCTGAGACTCCCCTTCGAGGATTGCACCCGCCCGTCCTAAGCCTCCCCACAAGGCGAGGGGAGTTATCCTAAAACAATGCTATTAAAGGGACAGAATACTTCCTGTTTCTCAGTGGTCTGATTCTAGGTGCAGTGGGGAAACATTTGGGTATTAAAGAACAGCCTTCTTCCAGAAACCAATCTTCCTCTTTCTAAACCCCCGCCACCCGGTTTTTTGGCTTCCTGCTTCTCAAAACCATCGTTAGGACCGCGGCCCCTTTAAGCGGCGCCCCTCTTCCCCCATCACCCCCCCACCCCGCCACCATCAGGCAGCACGAGCAGAGCCATGTGCTTCCCCCTCCCGCCTGCCTTATTGGCCCAAAATGGGTCACGGTCCCGCCCCCAGCACCGCCTCCTATTGGGCAAATGTAGGTCAGCGTCCCGCCTCCCTCCGAAAGGCAAGGCAACTTCACGCGCTGAGCCCCTCACGCGCCCTCCCGGGCCTTGGCGGATCCGGAAGCCCCATTGGCTGGGCGTCTCAAGGGGTCGGAAACGATTGGCCTGTGCTTGCAGCCAGAGGGAGGCACGCGGCTGGGGTGCATGCCCACAGAGGCGGGCGGGGCTGGACGCGCCGGGCGGAGACCGCGAGAAGGGGCGCGCGCTGTGGCGTCGGGTGTTTTGGTTTGGATTTTTTTTTCCGCGAAAGAAGTTTGCTTTGGCCACGCCTCAAGGAGGCCGCCTCCTCCTGCCCCCTCCTCCGCCCCTCCGTGCACACCTCTCGGTGCAGATTGCAAAGCGCCTTCCGTTGCGAGAGCTGCAGATTTTACAAAAGCCAGGCTCGCCCACCTTGTAGAAGGAGCGCCTTGGGTTCCCTCGCACCCTCGTTGCAAAGAGCCAGCCGCTTGATTTGGACGCCACCTCTGCCAGACTGCATGATCTCCCGACACCCTCTTGAGTTGCACGTTTCTGCACCGAGGACCTCAAATCCCCGTCGCTCCTAGGATTTGCAGCGTTCTGGATACTGGAGGCTTGCAGGATACATTCGCCCGCCCCTGGGCAGACACTCGTCCAAACCACTGGAGTGTGCCGGTGACTGGCAGGCCAGCCCTTCGCCTCTCCATGAGCCCGTGAGCCTGGGGGCAGGTGCCAGGCGATGGCGCGGCCTGTGAGCGACAGGACCCCGGCCCCTCTGCTGCTGGGCGGCCCGGCCGGGACCCCCCCCGGCGGGGGAGCTCTGCTTGGGCTGCGGAGCCTTCTGCAGGGGACCAGCAAGCCCAAAGAGCCGGCTAGCTGTGAGTTCTAACCCCCATCTCACCCAGTTTGGACACCCCACCTCCTTAGGGACTCAAGTGCCGTGAGGTGGGGGGTGCGGGGAGTCCATCTTCCCAACCTTAATCTACTAAATTACTCAGTTGTTTAAGCCCCTAGATCCCTCAGCGCCCAGGACCCAAAAGCGCTGGCTCTGAAGCCTGAGGACCCAGGCACCAAGGTCCCCAACGTCCTCCTCCCTCAGTTCCCAGCTTCCTCTTCCTTATGGTCCGGGAGCCTGGACCCCTGGGGTCTCAGGGAGGGGGTGTGTCGGGTGCTCACACGGTGGTGACACGGGCTTGGGCGGGGCGTCATGGGGTCACATGGAGTCTAGGGATGAGGAATGTGCCCCAGGAATAGAGCCCCTTACTGCCCCTTACAGATGGTGGGGGAGGGGGAAGGGGGTACGGCGCGCAGGGGATGGGGGTTGGTTAATTACAGTGGAATTACAGAGCTGTCATTTTTCTCTCTCACCTGACCAACCCTCCACCTACCCTGTCCCTGCCCCCCTATTTCTGAACTTCCGTCCCGCTTTCTCTGGGTCGCTGTTTTTCTGTATCTCTATCACTTCTCGGGCTTCTGTCCCCATCTCTGTGAATCTCTGTCCACCTGTCTCTACCGCCCCCGTCTCCGTTCTTTCTGGGTCTCTCTCCCACTCTGCGTCTCCATCCCTTCCTCTCCCGTCTCTCCCCTTCGACCCCCGTCCCCTCTTTCTCTGGATCTCCTCCCGGTGCCTCTCGGACTCTGGGTCTCTTCGCCATCTCAATCTCCCCACCTCACTCTCATCCCATCCCGTCTTTCCCGGCCCGCAGGTCTCCTGAAGGAAAAGGAGCGCAAGGCGGCCCTGCCCGCAGCCACAACCCCTGGACCGGGCCTGGAGACGGCGGGCCCGGCGGATGCCCCAGCTGGGGCGGTGGTGGGCGGCGGGTCCCCGCGGGGTCGCCCGGGGGCGGTCCCCGGCCCGGGTTTGTTGGCGCCACTGCTGTGGGAGCGCACGCTGCCGTTCGGCGATGTGGAGTACGTGGACCTGGACGCCTTCCTGCTGGAGCACGGGCTCCCGCCCAGCCCGCCGGCCCCCGGTGGCCCGTCGCCGGAGCCGTCGCCCGCGCGGACGCCTGCACCCTCCCCAGGGCCTGGCTCCTGCGGCTCGGCTTCCCCCCACTCCTCTCCTGGGCACGCCCCCGCCCGGGCTGCCCTCGGGGCCGCCAGCGGCCACCGCGCAGGTGCGGCGAGGGGAGCGGGGCGGGTCCTGACGGGGCTGGGCTTGGACCCAGGGGGCGGGGCTTTGCGACCCTGGGGGCTGGGACCGTGGGACTCGGCTGCGGCCTCGAATTCTGTGTCCACTTGTCGAGAGGTGTCGTGGGAGGGGCCCGGATTCTGTGTTTCTTAATGGGTCAGGGACTTGGTCTTCTGGATCTATAGGGGAGGAGAGACTTGGGACCCTAAATTCCTGGAAGCCTGCCCAATGAGATTTTGTGGGTTTTTCTGCGGGACGTGGGGATACAGGATATGGATACTCGTGAAGCCACATCTGGAATTCCGGAACACCAGAGTTACTTACTGGAGAGTGAACTGAACCCAGAATCTGGGTCCATATCGATGGAACTGGGATAGGACTGGAGACCCTGAGTCCTTTACAGGGGCAAAGGCAAGGGAGGGGCACAGACTTCTGTTTTCCCAGGACACAAGAGACTGGCAGCCCAGGTTCCTGGGTACCCCAGTGGGGCATGCTGCAGCCCCGGGTCCCAGAGTTCTTCGGAAGGGAAAACATTAGGGATCTTATTTCTGGATCCTCCAGTCGGGGCTAGGACCGAGCTTCCTATATTCCTGGGCGAGGAGAGGCCTGGGACCCCAGAATCGTGGGTACCCTAGTGGCTGGGGGCCTGCGAAGATCCAGGGGGCCGATGCTCCCCGGAGAGCAGGGGGTTGGGATATTTGGAGGTTGGAGCTAAGAGGAAAGATGTTTCCCTTTGAGCACGTTGAGGTCTCCAGGGACCGACTGCAGGTCGGGGATTCCTGGGAACACCTGCCCCAGGTCCGAACTCCGGGCTGAACCAGGGCCCTACCCTCCGCAGTCGCACATTCCTGCGCCACGTGAGTCCTCACCTCCCTCCTCTGCGCTTTGCGCAGGCGCCTTCACGCGCGAGGGGGCGGGGCCGGGGGAACGTGAGGGCGCCGGTGGCAGGGGGGCCTTGGAGGAAGGGAGGAGGAGGGAAGCAGGCGTCAGCACGTGACTCGGCCCTGAACCTGTGTCCTCAGCTGGCCCCGGCTAGCTGGCGCTTAAAGGTACAGGCGCCTCCTTTCGAACCAACCTTCTGGAACCTTAGAGCAGCTTCTCCTCCTCTTCCCTTACTCTTCTCAGCGAGCATCTCTTAGACAATTAACTTGAGAACTTTAAAGTGCAGTAGATTCTTTTTCTCTGGACAGCCTGGGGTCTAAGCTTAGGTCGTGGATTTGGTAAGTAGGATTCAGGTTAGGCTGAACTAACAAATACAGTGTCTTAAGTCCTGAGGTTTTAGAAGCCATAGCCCTGATTCATGGGTTACCTAGGTCAGTTATAACTGGGACTCAGTTTCCTTGTTAGTAAAGGTAGATACGGCTCCATGATCTCTAAGCATCTTTATGGCTTAGGGAAACCTTCATTTTTCTGTTTTTTTTTGGAGACAGTCTCGCTCTGTTGCCCAGGCTGGAGCGCAGTGGTGCGATCTCAGCTCACTGCAACCTCCACCTCCCATGTTCAAGCAATTCTCTTGCCTTAGCCTCCCTAATAGCTGGGATTACAGGCGCCTGCCACTATACTTGGCTAATTTTCGTATTTTTAGTAGAGATGAGGATATCCTCATGTTGATGCTGGTCTCAAACTCCTGACCTCAGGTGGTCTGCCCGCCTCAGCCTCCCAAAGTGCTGGGATTACAGGCATGGGCCACCGCACTTGACCTGGGGAACCTTCATATTTTATACTAGGGAGTTTAATCCCTGGCTGAATTTATGCTAGATCCCAGAAAGGCTTTCCATGTGGCTACAATACCTGAGCAAGAGGAAGCTTCTGGAAACCCCCTCCCTAAAATAAATGTACACTCAGCTGACACGTGCTGTTTCCCCAAGGCCTGACCTCTCGGGACACACCCAGCCCTGTGGACCCAGACACCGTGGAGGTGCTGATGACCTTTGAACCTGACCCAGCTGATCTTGCCCTATCAAGCATTCCTGGCCATGAGACCTTTGACCCTCGGAGACATCGCTTCTCAGAGGAGGAACTTAAGCCCCAGCCAATCATGAAGAAGGCAAGGAAAATCCAGGTGCCAGAAGAGCAGAAGGTGAGCAGTGCTGGATGTGGGACAGGCTTGGCTAGAGACATGCCCCACAGCCAGGGAGGGGCCCTCTCTCACAGTCAGGCCTGGGCTTCTCCCTGGGATTAGTGCTCAGCCTCTCCTGGCCTGCAGCCACGGATTAGACCTCCTTGGCCACGGAGCACCGGGGGGCAGGGGCCTAAGATTTATGAAGACAGTGTCAGCTGGGTGAGGGGCCTCACTCATGTAATCTCAGCACTTTTCTGGGCCGAGGCAGGAGGATTGCTTGAGCTCAGGAGTTCAAGACCAGCCTGGGCAACATGGCAAAACCCCATTTCTATAAGCTACTCTGAAGGCTGACGTGGGAGGATTGCTTGTGCCTGGGAGGTTGAGTCTGCAGTGAGCCAAGATCGCAACACTGCACTCCAGACTGGGCGACAGAACAAGACGCTGTCTTAAAACAAAAGACAGTGTCACTGTGGGGTGCTGACTCAGCCAGCTCTGCTAGGTCTCCTTATAGAGACTTGAAGCCTCTCCTATGACTTGGGTCCAGAACCCTCAGTGGGACAGGTCTCAGGCTCCACCAGGCACAACTGCGAAGGACGGTCTTCCTTGGCAATGGGATATCAGCCCGTGGCCTGTCTCTCCTTACTCAGCAGGCCTTTGATCTCTGGTGTGGTGCTTCCTTTGGTGTGATGGCATTTGGCTAGGAGGCAGACTCTGCCAGCCCCTTTAGGCCTTGTTTCCTGGGCCTGGACTTCTCCCTGGTGGGAGACTTCGGGCTTCTGTTAGCAGTCAGGGCCACTTTGTGATTTGGGGTGATTTGAGCAGTGATAGCATCTTTACATCATTTTGTTTTTTGCCATTATGGGAGTCTTCCCTCAGAAGAGTTGCTTAGGCTTCTGTTACAAGACTGTCATTCCCGGCCAGGCATGATGGTTCATGCCTGTAATCCCAGCACTTTGGGAGGCTGAGGTGGGCGGATCATGAGGTCAGGAGATCGAGACCATCCTGGCCAACATGGTGAAACTCCATCTCTACTGAAAATACAAAAATCGGTTGGGCATGATGGTGTGTGCCTGTAGTCCCAGGTACTCGGGAGGACGAGGCAGGAGAATCGCTTGAACCCAGGAGGCGGAGGTTGCAGTAAGCTGAGATCACAACATTGCACTCTAGCCTGGGTGACAGAGCAAGACTCCATCTCAAAAAAAAAAAAACATTAGCAGGGCATGGTAGCAGGCACCTGTATTCCCAGCTACTCAGGAAGCTGAGGCAGGAGAATCACTTGAACCCAGGAGATGGAGGTTGCAGTGAGCTGAGATGACACCATTGCACTCCAGCCTGGGTGGCAGAGCCTGACTCCATCTCAAAAACAAGACTTTGCCATGCCCTTGTGTAAGACATAGCTAGCTACCTGAAGCAGCTAGGACGGGCCTATAAGACAAATCTACACCAATGGTTTGTCTTGCTAGAGGGTTCTGTTGCTAGGGACTGGATTTAACCTCACTCGGCTTTCATTAAATGGTGGAGCGGGGAGCATCTTTCTGAGCCAAGTGGTCCTTGGTTACTAAGGAGTAGTCCTCCTTACGAAGCAACTTCCAGGATGGGAGGACTTCAGGTATAATCCTCTGGGGAGGTCCCAGGGTAGTCCCCTTTCCTAAGGGACACCTCTTCTCTCAGTCAGGTCCTGTTGGGGAGGAGGCTGTTTTCTGGTCTCAGTTCAAGGTCAGAGACGGGCCACAGTCATTGAAACCACTTAGACCTCAGTTTTGTTTGCTGAGGATGGATGAGGTTGCCTTGGCAACCAGGTCAGAAGGGGCCCAGCTCTGGGAGGATTATTATGGGACACCAAACCCTATCACCAGGGTACCACGCTTTCCTTAGCAACCAGGATCTGGAAAGGTGATGTGCAGGGCAGTGCTTTTCACTGGGAGAAGCCCTCAGACGATGAAGGCCTTGTTGCTAGGGAACAAGCATCCTTAGCAACCAGGAGCTAACTGTAGGCCCTTTATCATGTGGGGAGGGCTGGGGTCCGCTTTGCACAGTGGAGACTTGAAGCACAGTTGCTTGAGGGTGGGGGTCTATTTCATTCCTTTACTGTTGCTAGGGGCCCAATCTGTTTAGCAACCAGGGCCCTAGAAAGGCAGACCCTGGGATACCTATCCCAGTGGAGACGCAGCATGGTTTAATCCCCACTGCTGGGGCTCCCTTCCTCTCTCGCTGGGACCTAGGTCCCTCTGGACCTCAGTGCCCTCCCCGCTTCTCCCCCAGGACGAGAAATACTGGAGCCGGCGATACAAGAACAATGAGGCAGCCAAGCGGTCCCGGGACGCTCGGCGGCTCAAGGAGAACCAGATTTCGGTGCGGGCGGCCTTCCTGGAGAAGGAGAACGCCCTGCTGCGGCAGGAAGTGGTGGCAGTGCGCCAGGAGCTGTCCCACTATCGCGCCGTGTTGTCCCGATACCAGGCCCAGCACGGGGCCCTGTGAGGCTGCCCCACACCCCCACCTGGCGGAGCTCTCCTCCGCCTGGCTGAGACTTACGCCTAGTTCCCTCCCTGCCCTGTGGCCCACGGGCGGGCCAGCTGGGTGCCCCAAGGACATGATGATGCAGATAAATACATTTATATTTTTAAGAAAAAGCGAGCCTCCCCCCTCCCTCGCGGGGGCGGGGTAGGTCCTCTGTGTGTGTCCCCGGCACGTCAGGGACCCCATCCTCCCACCGCCTCCGTTAACACGATCCTGAATAAATCTTGAGAACCCCAGAGCCAGCTGTTGTGGAAGAGGAAGGCAGCCCCCTGGCATACTGGCTACAGCCCGTGGGCAGCTCCGGGCTGCCGTCCATAGAGGGCAGTGCTGCTGGACGTGCTGGAGTCAGAGCCCCACCGCGGGTCGTCCGATGGAGGAAGGGCAGGTATGAGAGGAATGAAGCGACTGCCTTTATTGCATAGACCTTTTCAATTGCTTTTTAGATTGGGGACGGGGGACGCGCTTGAGACGAACAGGGGATATGAATTTCCCCGCCCCCATCCGCGGGGGGAGGAACTTTAGTGCAAATCCTAGCGCCGGCCCGAGGGAACCTGCCCCTCTTGGGCTGATTGGCCAGCTAAATGGAGGCACCGGAGTGGATGGGGTGAGACTGCGGGTCCTCACCGGCGAACTCAGTAAGGCCTACCCCAACCAGTACATTCCAGGTCCTGTCATTGGGCGACGCGTAAAACAGGCTCCGCCCTCAGCCATCCTGGCTGGGTGGGAGCAGGTGGCAAGCGTCTAGACTGGGCCCCGCCCTGTAAGGGCGGCCCGAGCTCAGACCCCAGGCCCCGCCCTCATTGGTCAGGCACTACCCTCGGGACGAGCCTGTTTCTCTCTAACCGTGACGACGCCCACCCTCCCGCATCACGTCTGGTCCCATGAAAGCGGGCGCAATCCTGAGACCCGGCCAGGGCCCTTGCACTTGGGGCTGCCACCACCACTCTAGCAGCCAGGCCACACCCCCTAGCTCAGGCTGCGCCCCCTTGGAATGTAGGCCCCGCTCCCGGCGGGTTCCAAGCTTGGTTAGTTTCAGGGCTCCCGCCCCGGGCAGCCAGGAGGCCCAGTGAGCAGTGTACCGAGGCCAGGGTGCATCTGCGCCTGTAGCGGGCCATACTCCACCTGCTCCCCATCCACCGTGAGCACGCCGCGTGGCGTAAGCGGCTCTAGGCGGAAGGCACGGGCCGCGGCGTAGCCCAGCTGCGGACAGCCCAGGCTGAAGTGGCTACCACGCTCCATGGCCAGGAAAAGGCGCAGGAGCGCAGTCCGAGAGATGCCACTACGCACCCAGCATAGGTGCACCAGGCCGTCATCGAAGCGCGCGTGCGGAGCTGCCACCAAGTCAGCGCCCAGGTGGCTGGGCGAGATGGCCAACATAAGCACAAAGTCCTCCTCTAGCGTCACCCAGTCTGGAGGCAGTGGGGAGCCCAGGGGAGGCAGCAGGTGGTCGGGTGGGCCGTAGGTGGAGGCCGATACCCGGGCATCAGGGGTGGGAGGTGGGAGCCCAGAGGATGGGGGAATAACAGGGGGTCCCTTGGCGACGGGCGAGAGTAGAGCTGCCTTGGGAGAGCCAGGAGGTGAAGACAGCAATGGGTCTGGGGACAGTGGAGCATCCCCAGCCCCACCCCAGTCCCCGGCCAGCTCTGGGCCCCCACCATTGAGGGACAGGATGGGCAGGGGTTCTGGCGAGCCAGGGGAGGCCAGGGCAGGCTGGGGCAGGGGAAGGGGCAGGTCAGACACAGAGCGATGCAGGGGTGAGTGGGCCATGGGCGGGGCTGGGTCTGGGGTCAAGGTCAGCTCCGACTTGGCACGGGGCAGGCCATGGGCAGGGGTGGGCGAAGAGGGTTCCACAGCGGCGGGGAGATAAGAGAGCCGTCCGCGGTAGGTATGCAGTGTGGCAAGGCCCAGCATCGTGCCCAGTGTGAAGCGGACACTGCCCAGAGCCCTGAAGCGCTCGCTCTGGATATCCACATCGGACACGAAGCCCCAGGCCACAGACAGGAAGGAGAAACAGCGGGAGCCTGAGGCCAGCGTCACGGAGAGGAGGTCCAGCGGGTGGCCACCGCCCCGGCAGAGCAACAGTGAGCAGTTGAGTAGCAGGTCAAGGCCCAGGGCCGGCTCAAACCTTCACAGCCCGAGATAGACGGACACACAGAGGGAAGGAGCAAACAGGAATGGGGGAGAAAGAGAGGCAGGGAAGCAGGTGGCAGTGAGACCAGGGAGGCCATGGCCTGGGCCCACCAGGCAACTGCTTATGGGACCAGGTTCCCTGTCATCTCTTTCATTTGCTCCCTACACATTCACTGAGTGCCTCCCATGCCAGGCAGAGTTTTAGGCACTAGGGATACAGCTGGGAACCAGATAGGCAAAAACGTCCAAGAGGTGGGGCGAGGCATCCCACAGGCAGGCTGATTTACTTGACTGACTGTGGGTTTGGCTGAGTGGGAGATGTAGGGGCCCCAGTCACCCCAGGAGAAGCTCATCCCTCCCTTCCTGGTACCCTCAACCTACCCCCCGTGCTGGTTCACTGCTCCAGCCAGCGCATTGCCCGAGCCGCAGGGGAGGATGCCCACAGGCATCTTCACAGCTTCCTCCCAGTCAGAGCGATCTAGGAGCCCGTTCAGCACCTGGAGGGTGGGAGACCAGAAGCCTGGGTCCCGCTGCAGCCTCTGCAGTCCCCCAGAGCCCAGGGCTAAGGGCAGGGTGCTCTTGCTCTACCTCATAGAGCAGCCCGTCTCCCGAGACCGTGACGATGCCATCCCACTCACTCAGGCGCAGCCCCTGCACCAGCTCCCGGGCGTGGTTCTGTCGTTCTGAAGCGGGATACCGAGCCGTTAGGCAGCCTGTCCCACCCCAGCCCCGTAGACCTAGGAGTCCCAACCATCACTTCACTCCCAAAGGACTCAGTTGTCCCAGCCCCCAACTCGCATTCTCACTGGACCTTACCTGTCTGGATGAGGTTGAAGGACAGCCCAGCTTCAGAGATCATGGGCAGCACGTAGTTCTTACACCACTGCCAGGCCAGGCCCCGTCCCCCAAAGGGATTGACCAATAGGAGCAACCGGGGCGGCCGAGGTAGCAGGTCAGGGGTGATCTCTGTAGAGAGAAGTTAGAGTCTGCAAAGGCCAGCGACCCAGGCCCCCCACCATGTAAACAGTCCCTTCAAACAACCCCCAACGAAATTGGAGGGCTGGCACCTGGAACCTGCCAACTTTTTTTTTCTCCCAGCCCTCATCTGGCCAGCTCTAGGTGTACAGCCCTGCCCCACAGCCCAGGTGCTTAAAGGCAGAGCTTGGGTGTTGAAACCAAATGCCCTTTGTCCCCATGTATCGGAGGAGGGCATGGGAGCTGTGGTTCCACTTTCCTCACCCCGCACACCTGTTATCCAGGATCAGGTTACTTCCAGCCTTTAGAGGCCCGAGGCCGGATTAGATGCCATCTCTGAATTCCAGAGATGCGCTAGGAGATCTCTGATGGCACCCATCACTCCGGGTGGTGCCTGGTCCTGTCTCAGGCTGCTGCTCTCACCAGCCTGGGAGCCCTGACTCACCTGTGGTCAAGACCCACCAAGGGGGAAGAGGGTAGGAAACAGAAACATAAATCTAGCAAGAGAGCAGCAGATGCAAATCAGTTTTCTCTGCCTGTGTTTTGTTTTTTGTGGCAGAGTTTCGCTCTTGTTGCCCAGGCTGGAGTGCAATGGTGCAATCTTGGCTCACTGCAACCTCCACCTCCCAGGTTCAAGCGATTCTCCTGCCTCAGCCTCCTGAGTAGCTGGGATTACAGGCATCTGTCACCACACCCAGCTAATTTTTGTATTTTTAGTAGAGACGGGGTTTCACGATATTGGCCAGGCTGGTCTTGAACTCTCGACCTCAGGTGATCTACCTGGCTCGGCTTCCCAAAGTGCTGGGATTACAGGTGTGAGCCACCGCACCCGGCCTCTGCTTGTGTTTTTGTTTTTTGTTTTTCTTTTGAGACAGAGCTTCCCTCTTGTCACCCAGGCTGGAGTGCAATGGCACAATCTCAGCTCACTGCAACCTCCACCTCCTGGGTTCAAGCAATTCTCCTGCCTCAGCCTCCTGAGTAGTTGGGATTACAGGTATGCACCACCACGCCCAGCTAATTTTTTGTATTTTTAGTTGAAACGGGGTTTCACCATGTTAGGCTGGTCTTGAACTGCTGACCTCAAGTGATCCACCCACCTCAGCCTCCCGAAGTGCTGGGATTACAGGCGTGAGCCACCGCCCCCAGCCTCTGCCTGTGTTTTTGTTCCTTCTGTAGCCCATCCCTGTGTATCACTCTGAATGGATCCAGAGAAATACATCACTCAGACAAACACACAGAAAAACAAAGACACAGCTGCCTACAGAGGAAATTCTGCAGAGACACCAAGGTGGCCCCAGGACAGAGCAGCTGCCCAGCGCCTCACCCCCATCCCCAGGCAGCGGCAGTCCTCGGAGCAGACATGTGAGGGTGATGGCCCAGCGCTGGGCCTCGGCACGGTTCTCTTCGTAGGTGGCAGCCCCATCTGCCCGGAAGGTGCGGGTGGCTCTGCGCCGGCCCCCGAGTCGGCCCCGAGGATAGGTGTAGATGCAGAAGTAGGCTGCTGAGTCCGAGGGGCTGCGGCTTCGCAGGGTGCAGCAGCCTGAGACCTCGGCCAACGGGACCAGGCCACCCCGGGGCCTGGCTTCAGGTTTGGGGCGCAGCCGCTGTATGTGCAGGGCCTGTGACGTGAGGGTGAGGGCATAGCGTGGGCCTCGGGCTGGGTAGGAGCCGAACTCGCCATGGAGGAGCGGGGTGCTGGCAGCCAGTGGTGGTGGTGGCGGGGCCATGGCCTTAGCCCTGACCAGGGTGCTCCTAGGCCCGTGGCCCCAGCTCCCGGTCAGCTCCTGGTCCGGCCTCTGTGGGAAGGGAGAAAGGAAGGGGTGAGAACTGAGGACCCCATGGTGGGGAAGGGAGAGGCAGGGCCTGTGGACAGGAGGAGACAATGAGGGGTGGTGGCAGGTTGAGACAGGAGCACCAGAGACAGGCTCAGACAGGTGCAGGCAGACCTCGAGGATGAGAGACAAAGGCCAGCTGGGCAGGAAGGCCAGCATCCCGGAGGGGGCCAGAGATCCGGGCATGCAAACATTCAACCATTTATTCCCTAGGAAGTATTCAGTACCCTCTATGTGCCAATCACAGTGCTAGGCCTGGCAAACACAGCAGGGGATAAAACAGCCCCAAATCCTCGCCTTCATAGGAACAGATAATCCAGAAAAAGGTTTGAAATACACAGAGGGTTGAGTGATGATAAAGGGCTTTGGAGAAAAAGAAGGCACAGGAAGAGGAATGGATAGTGGGATTGGATATGCAGAAACAGATAAGCAAACACTGAAAGACACCCCCCGCCCGGTCCCTGGTCACCAACGGAGTTATCTCCAGGTGCAGAGGGTAACTACAGTGAAACAATCACAAATGCGATAGAGATACAGTCTGAGAGCCAGAGAAACACTGAGAGGAGACAGACAGGGTCAATGAGGTGAAATCCAGGCTGACGAAACGTACCGAGAAGAGTAAGCGTTTCTCACCACAATCAGAAAGGCAAGACAGAGCTGGAAGGGAGAGTAAATAGGAGGGGTAGGAGGCAGGCATGGGGACGGCTGGAGAGAAGGGATGTGACAGAGGGACTACGGGGTCTGAGAGGAGCCACATGGGAGCACCTGCAAGGGGCAGGGGGCAAGAGCTGGTCCCTGAGCACTGACCTGGGTGTCTGGCCGCCTGCTCTCCAGGGAGCAAGTGGGAGCCGGGACTGAGGTCCCTTCCCCACAGGCCCTCTCCCTGCCCTCTGCTCGGCTTCTGCCTCCTCCTCTTTTCTGCTCACCTTTGTTCCCCACTGCCCCGCCCAGCCCTACCCCTCACATTCCCCAGGCCCAGGGGGACATATCCCCGCCTGCGGACTCACCCTTAGGAACTACATCTGTCCCCCTGCCCCGCGCGGTTCCCTCGGGCCCAGGGTGTCTGCTTCACCGCCAAACCTGCCCTGGCCTTATTATGGGAACCTCAAATCAGGCTCAAGCACAGAGCCCTAGATGTCTCCAGTATCGGACCTGGGTCTTCTGTCCCTGGGTCCCCGAGACCTGGACCTGAATCTCCACCCATTGGTCCCCAATCCATAGGCCTGCGTGTCTGGCCCTGGGCCCTCGAACCGCCATCTCCACTCTATTTCCAGAACCCAGTCCCAGGCCTGGGTTCAGTCCTGGCCCAGGCTTTCCATTTCCGTCTCCCACCCCGGTGCCCCAGCCCCGGGCCTGCGTTTCTGTTCCTCTTGGTCCCTCAGTCCGCTAGACTCCAGTCCCTGCCCCAACCCCCGCACCCTCCTCACACGCCGGGTCCTCCTCCAGGCGGCCCCGCAAGTCAGCACCAATGGCCCCCATCAGACCCAGGGGTTGGGGGGGGGGGAGGAGGGTGTGCACTCGATCAGCCAATGGCCGTGCAGCCGGCCTGAGCCGCACCAATACAAGGGCGCGGGGGGTGGGGCCAGGCAGCTCCCGAGCGTGGCGCAGGGACCGGCCGCGGGAAAGGCCGAGAACTGGGCGGGGCCTCGCGCTTCTAGGGGGGGCTGACCGCCATCGTAGGTGAGGGCAGACGCGCAGCAGAGAAGACGTCGCGGCTCCATAGACAGCGCCGTTGTCGCCATCTTTGTTAAGGGAAAGTGGGCCTGTCCCATCCATTGAATTCACAAAAGAAAAGGGGCGTGGGGGAGGAGTCTTTAGACGCAGAGACAGAGACCCTAACACGAGCAAGAAAGGCCCAGAGATCCAGACACAGAGCAAAGCAGAGACCCAGAGAAGCCGGATGAGGCAATAAGAGAGCTAGGAGGAGAGGGAGAGTAGGGGTTTATTTTTCGGACAATTACAAAAAGAGACCCAGAGAACAGCAGAGATATAAACAAGAGAGCAAAACAGTGGGATTGAGAATGTTCAAGGTAAAAATACAAGAAAACCCTGAAAAATGACAGACACGGAGACAGATGGAGACAGACACTTCTGGAATGGAAGCCGGGAAGGAGAGGCTTATTAATTCACAGACTTATTTATCTCAGGCTCAAACCAGAGTGGAGTCAGCGGCATGAGATAAACATCTGCCCAGTGAATGACCCAGTCACATGGCAAGACAGAGACAAAGAGAGATGGGGACAGTAGTTCTAGGTCAAAGGTGAGGGAAGGAGAGAATATTGGAAGCTCAGGGGCTGAGACCAACTGAGAAAGTGAAGATATTGACAGACACACAGAGGCAAATACCATGGTGAAATTGAAAGAAAGGCAAGTATATATCAGGAGACCTAGAAATAGAATTGCATAGAGAGAAAGATATATGCATTAGGAGACAGGGACTGAGCTCGCTAGAGACAGGCAAATGCAGGAATAAGTTTGCTTATTGCCAAAAAATGTACCTTGCATTTAACCCACTGGTGCAATGGCACCAGATAATATGTGCCAAGGAATGACGCAGAGAGAAAGGGGGACAGAAACCCAGTAAGACTGAAAGACAGGGGACACAGCAACTGAGTTTGGGGCCCTGGGAGAAGGAAAGGCAGAGACATTGAGCAAAGAGGCTGAGATTCAAACACAGAGCCTCAGTCACACAGATGAGGGGACAGGGAGGAGGAAAAGGAGAAAGGACCCTGAAGCTGTGTAACTGCTGGAAAGCCCCTAAATTCTTGGCCTCAGCTGCCCTGTCTGGGAAGTGGGGAGACAGCTATTCACACTTGCCTGGAGAGAAGGTCTGAGATCACTTATAGAAGGGTTTCCAGGCTGGGTGCGGTGGCTCATGCCTATAATCCCAACACTTTGGGAGACTGAGGCGGGAGGATCCCTTAAGCCAAGGCCAGGAGTTCAAGACCAGCCTGGGCAACAGAGGGAGATCCTGTCTCTATAAAAATTCAAAACATTGGCCAGATGCAGTGGCTCACACCTGTAATCTCAGCACGTTGGGAGGCCGAGGCAGGTGGATCACCTGAGGTAGGGAGTTTAAGAGCAGCCTGACCAACATGGAGAAACCCCAGCTCTACTAAAAATACACGGTTAGCCGGGCGTGGTGGCGCATGCCTGTAATCCCAGCTACTCAGGAGGCTGAGGCAGGGGAATCACTTGAACCTGGGAGGCGGAGGTTGCAGTGAGCTAAGATCTCGCCATTGCACTCCAGCCTAGGTAACAAGAGCGAAACCCTGCCTCAAAAAAAAATTTTTTTTTTCAAAAAATTAGCCAGGCATGGTGGAGGCTACTTGGGAAGCCGAGGTAAGAAGATCGCTTTAGCCCAGGAGGTTGCAGCTGCAGTGGGCTGTGATTGCGCCACTGTGCTCAGCCTGGGCAAGAGTGAGACCCTGTCTGTTTTTTTTTTTTGAGACGGAGTCTCACTCTGTCACCCAGGCTGGAGTGCAGCACTATCTTGGCTCACTGCAACCTCCGCCTCCCAGCTTCAAGTGATTCTCCTGTATCAGCCTCCCAAGTAGCTGGGATAACAGGCACATACCATCACGACCGGCTAATTTTTGTATTTTTAGTAGAGACAGGGTTTCACCATGTTGGCCAGGTTGATCTTGAACTCCTGGCCTCAGGCGATCCGCCTGCCTCGGCCTCCCAGAGTGCTGGGGATTACCGGTGTGAGCCACCGTGCCAGGCCTCCAATCTTTTTTTTTTTTTTTTTTTAAAGATGGGGTTTCACCATGATGGCCAGGCTGGTCTTGAACTCCTGACCTCAGGTGATCCACCTGCCTCGGCCTCCCAAAGTGCTAGGATTACAGGCGTGAGCCACCTCGCCCGGCCTTCCAATCTTTTTTTTTTTTTTTTAAAAAAAGAAGGGCTTTGGATTTTGTCATTCCACAATGTGAGGATTTTGGCTTTCAGATGATCCCTTACCTGGTCCTGCTGCTCCTCTGCTTCAAGGTGTCCATTCATCTGCTGCTCCTCTGCTCTGTTACATCAACAGGACCCTGGCCCTGGGTCTTAAACCATAGGAGGCTGGTGGGAGCAAGGACTCAGGTCTCACTGTCCTGACCCGACCTTCAGCTCTGTGGAGGAGGGGTGAATGAGAGCCGACTGCAGGAGGCCCTTCCAGGCTCAATGTGCCTGAGAACCAAGAGGCAGGGGCCTCCCTGGGAGAATAAAAAAAAAAAAAAAAAAAGTGGAGACAAGTCAATGTCATTACGGCTGCAGCTGGTCCATCTGGTTGCACACAATATGCGCTATAATAGGATAGGAGCGAAAGCTAATTTTTATTAAGCACTTATTATGTGCAAAACATTGACCTCAGCAGTTTTATTAACTTTCATAATCCTGGAAAACACCCTGTGTGCCAGGCCTGCTGTCATCCCGTTTTTCTGGATAAGGAGAGTAAGGCCCAGAGAAGTTAAGTGATTTTCCCAAGATCACGGAGAGGTTAAATGCCTTGCCCAAGGTCACTCCATAGTAACTAGCAGAGCCAGGATGTGAATTTGATTACAGCCTTTCAAGGCCCCATCTCACCATCTTTCTTTGCCTCTACGGCTCCCTGGGTCTCCATCTCACCCCTCCTTCTAGATCTCCTTCCTGCCCTTTGGGCCTCCACTCCTCCCACCCACTGAGTCTCCACTCTTCCTCCCCTCTGAAACTCTGTCACTCTCTTTCTAGGTCTCTTTCTAGGTCAGGGAAGGGCCATTTAGGGGCAGGGAGAAAAGGAGAAGCGGAACTTAAAGGATAGGAATACAGGATGCTATAGATTGAGGTGCAGCAAGATCGTCTCGGGTTAGACCTTAAGTAGGACTTCCCAAGCAGCGGCTGCGCCTAGGAAATGCAGCGTGAGGTAAGGCAGAGGTGAACCTGATAAGGAAACGCCCGAAGCGTGGGGTCAGAGGTTTCCAGAGGCCCCGACTAAGCCCTGCCAGCCCCGCCTCCTCACCTCCAACACTCGGCCCGCCAGGTCCTCCAAGAGCCACTGAGAGGCCGTCGGCATCGGGCCAGAGCGTCACCACGCGACGCGTCCTCCGAGCTCCACGCATCTTTCTCGCTCCCAGATCCCTTTCTTCCGGACAACTATCGAGAACTTGGCCCGCGTAGGGCCAGAGAGGCCCCCGACGTGCTGGCCCTTCTCTCTTGGACGTTGCCTTTGTTTCTCTTTGGTTGTTTCTCCGCTCTTAGCGGTTTTCGCCCGACTAGTCAGTCGTCCAGCTCACCACAGAGACGTCCGGATCATGGTAGAGCGCCGCGTCGCACCCCTGTGACGTCACGACGACGCCACTCGCTGGAGGCTTTCCCCGCCCACTCCGGAGTCGTTCTCTCTTTCCGGACCTGACCGAGCAGGAGGCGCCATCATGGTGAGTGCGCTTTGCGGCGTTCGGGGCTGTACAATCTGCTGCCATCCGCTGCGGTTTTGGGGTAGGGGTGTGGTGCAGGGCTGCAGGGGCTCTGCGGCTGCTCAGAGGGGGTAACTCCCGAGACTGGGGGCCGGCTCTGGGGGGCCAGGAGAGCAGAGATGGGTCAGAGTCATAGCCTACCGCCCCCATTGAGTAGATGACCAAGTCGAGGTACTAGGAGGCTGATGTGATTGGGAATCACAAAACCAGGAAGTGGTGGAGCCAGGATTCCGACCCAGGTGGCTGGCCCCGCAGCCATTCTTAGTTACTTGACTTTGCTCTCTATCCGGACCTGTCACTCCTAGTATCAAAAGTTGGGTTCGATGGGCCCGCGGCGGGTGGGAGGATCAGGAGTCAAATAACTGGATTTTGGGAATAGGCGGACCTCTGAGTCTCGGGTCCTTTCCGGCCTTGTGATGTTGCGTTTTGAGCCTTTGCCCCAGTGTCTGGCTGTTCATTGGGTACACAGTAATTCTGTATGACAAGTTTGTGAATTTGGGAAGAAATAATCCATAGGAAATTCTCATTACGGGGTCTTAAACACAGGAAATGCTGAAAAAGTGGAGCTATTAATACTTAAATAGTTCTTAATGGTTGCTAACAGTCTGAAAAACTTAAGTTACTCAGAAAGGCAGCAATGAGGTAGGAACCTGGTGCGTGGCTCATGCCTGTAATCCTGGCTCTTTGGGAGGCCGAGGCGGGAGGATTCCTTGCCCAGCCTGGCCGGTATAGTGAGACCCTGTCTCCACTTTAAAAACAATTTTTAAAAGGACACCACTTGGTAAGGGTTGTTGGATTGACTGATCCTGTAGGAGAGGTCGTACTAGTAATATTATTACTAAGTTCTGAAGAATGATTCTTTTCCATCATTACTGCCATTGGTTTTATATTTTTGGTTATCCTCCAGGTTTGGGACCCAGTTTTGAGATCTTAACATTGTTGCAAAATACAAGTTGTAAAGAATTAAGGTTTTTGTATTAAGTTAATGTGACTGCTGTGTTAAGATATTTCAAGGTTCTGTGTGCCATGGGCTGAAGGCTTTGAAAGTAACCCCTTTTTACAGAGGGGTCGGTGGCAGCCCAGAAGTCTCCTGGTGGTGGGCCTGGGATTTGAGCTGGTGGGTCCAGAACTGGGCTTGGGACCCAGCTCTCAATTTCAGAAATAAGTAATAATTGGCCAGAAATAATAATAATAACGGGTCTATGGTTGCTGCTTCACTCCTGCAGGGAGTTGACATCCGTCACAACAAGGACCGAAAGGTTCGACGCAAGGAGCCCAAGAGCCAGGATATCTACCTGAGGCTGTTGGTCAAGGTGAGCTTGGGCTCTGAGGTCTTTTGGGGAGGGTCACCCCAGCTCTGTGACTTTCAGATCCTCTATTCTATTGCTGGCACTAGGCTCCTCCCAGCGGCCTGCCGGGCGGGCTCGCATTTTGTCCCAGGGCCTCCAGCGCTTGTATTTTCGCCCTCTAGGCTGTGTAAAGCTTCAGAATGGAGCAGGGATTTTCTAGGTCCTGGGCCAGCTCTCTCCCACTAGGTCAGTGGGTTGGGGGTAAGGGATAAAGATTCTTTTAGTCGAGATCATCATATGTTTGCCCCTTTGCTGGAAGGCTGTCCCGGCTGCTTACTCTCTTCCCTTCCTCCAGCTGTACAGGTTTCTGGCCAGGCGAACCAACTCCACATTTAACCAGGTTGTGCTGAAGAGGTTGTTTATGAGTCGCACCAACCGGCCACCTCTGTCCCTTTCCCGGATGGTGAGTGGCTGGTCCAGAGAGTGCGGTGGACCTGGGGCCACGGGGTCCTGTCTGTCTGGAAGGGGGCAGGGATGGGAGCTCTGCAGGAGCAACCTGGGCGTCAAGGCTTTGTCTCAGGCAGCCACGAGCTAGGACTTGGACTCTTAGTTGAAACAATGTCAATGGGCAGCTGGCGAGGCTCCTGGGCCTCCTCTCCTTATTGTGAGGTGGAGGTGTCTTGGTGGCTTCAGGACATTTCCCTGAGGCTCCAAGTCATAACTGAGTTTTATGTCAAAAGCCCTGCTGAGGGAGGCCCTCTTGAACAGTCTGCATTTTTTTTAACCGGGAGATTTCTCCAGCTGGACCTGAGAGGAGGCCTGTGGGGTGAGTGGAGCTGGGGGGGAGAGGGGGGCCCGTTAGAGGGCACAGCTGTCGTCGTCCAGGATGCCTGCAGCGGGGCTGGATGTCAATACCAGATGGACTTATGATGTGCATCCTCCTCATCCCCAGATCCGAAAGATGAAGCTTCCTGGCCGGGAAAACAAAACGGCCGTGGTTGTGGGGACCATCACGGATGATGTGCGGGTTCAGGAGGTGCCTAAACTGAAGGTGAGCTGGTGCGGGGGTCGGGGGCAGGGGCAGACCCATCAAATCCTCGCTGTGCTGGTCCATCCTCAGTCTTGCCACCTCTGGTGACAAGCATCCTGCCCATCTTAGTGGCTTTGGAGATGGGTGTGGGTTGTCTCTGGCATTGTAGATGGTGAGGTCCCCTGGGCAAGCTTCTTCTGGGGCAAGTTGTAAACTCTTATTGGTGGCCTCTAGAACCCAACAGCCTGGGAGAAGTCTGGACTCCATTGTCACCTCTGAACAGGTCTTTGCCCCAGTTTCCTTGCTGTTACTCCTAGTGTAACACCAGGGGTGTGGTGTGAAAAGTTTCTAGAGATGGTGTTGAGAACAGCTGCTGTCAGCCCGGGTGCTCCGGGTAGTCACTGATGGTGCTTGTTACCAGGGCTCCGCTACGCCAAGGCAGTGGATGGAGGGTGAGTCCCGGCAGTCCCTGGGTGACCACGCAGGGGTCTGACCCGCCATCCTTGTCCTCTCCACCAGGTGTGTGCGCTGCGTGTGACCAGTCGGGCCCGCAGCCGTATCCTCAAGGCAGGGGGCAAGATCCTCACTTTTGACCAGCTGGCCCTGGACTCCCCCAAGGGCTGCGGCACCGTCCTGCTTTCTGGTGAGTGATGCATAGGCGGTGAGGTCGGAGTGAGCTGTGTGGCTGCTGGCAGCCTTCACCCTCCTGGGTCTGGAACGGCAGAAGCTGGGCACCAGATCTCGGTCGCAGCCAGTTCTCCTTTCCCCTCCCTAGGTCCTCGCAAGGGCCGAGAGGTGTACCGGCATTTCGGCAAGGCCCCAGGAACTCCGCACAGCCACACCAAGTGAGTATTGGGCCCCCAGCCCTGGCCCCTCCCCCAGACTCGGCCAGCCCCAGGCCTTCTGGAACTCTCTTGTTTGCTTTTCCCTTCAACACTGCTTAGAGCTGTGTTTTCTGGCCCGAGCAGACATCTCCTGGGGGAGCCTGTGGTTTGCCGACCTCTGCTGCCCAGGCTGAGGACCACCCAGGTGGCGGGGCAGGCGCTGCCACTGACCCTCCTGGGGCTGAATGTGACGTGCTTGTGGGGTTCCTTTGCCACTCCACAGTGGCCTCCCCTCACTCCCTCCTCTCCCCACAGACCCTATGTCCGCTCCAAGGGCCGGAAGTTCGAGCGTGCCAGAGGCCGAAGGGCCAGCCGAGGCTACAAAAACTAACCCTGGATCCTACCCTCTTAATAAAAAAGATTTTGGATGCGAATAGTCCTGTGTGTGTGTTATTGGGGGATGGGTTGGGGATTGGCATCTGCGGATGGGAATGCGGGAGCAGGAAGCCGGGCCAGTGAAGACCAGCATCGGGAAGGGGCCCAGCCCTCCTCCTGTTCCCACCACCGCAGAAGCTCCCTGCCTCCTTCCCAACAACCAGGTGGCAGGTGTCCGCTTCCTCGGATCAGCCACACCCGCCCCTCCCTGGTGCTGGGATGGTGGGTGGGGTGTGGACCAGGAAGTTTGGGGTGCAGGCAGGGCTGTGGGGAGGGAGGGGCTGCCTGGGAACAGGTGAGGCGCTCCCGACTCCTCCCCCCAACACCTGGAAGCTGGAGTCTGAAGGGCCAATCACGCTGCCCCCTCGCCGCGAGCAGTGAGCCAGCACTCTGTAAAAGTGTGAGCCACACCCGCGGACCTCCCCCAGGGGCCCGTGGGGGCCCTCCTGTGTTTGCTCAAGGGGCTGGGCTCCCTGGATTTCGGGCTGAGTCCAGCGGCCAGGAAGCACCGCAGAAGGAGAAGCCGGCGAGCTGCAGCCCACGTCCTCGGGAAAGGCAAGCCTTGGAAAGGAGGCCCTGGAGCCCGGCTCTAGCCGGTGAGGATGGCCCCCAGCAAGAGGGGGATGGATGGGGGTGGGGCAGGGAGGCTGGCCAGGCTTGACTCCTTCCTTCTCTTTGCAGCTCCCTGCTGTGGTCTGGAGGAAGCAGCCACCTGGGTTGCTGGGATTGGAATGACGGTTGCTGGTTTGAAGGGATCAGTGATTCAGGGTCCCTGAGGTTGGGTCAGGAGCCTCTCTCCTCAACCTTGGGAGAGAGAGGGCAAGATATAATAGAGTGGCCCCTGTCCAGGAAGAAGTGGCTGGGCAGCTGGCGGGAGGAGATAGGATTTAGGTAGAAACCAGGCTGGGGACGGCTTGGTCAGGGCTCTCCACAGATCAGAGGATAGCCTGGCACAGGCCCCAGGTAGGGGCTGCCAGCCCGAGGAGGGTGGCTGCTTAGGCAGCCCTCACACCTAGATGGGCAGCCGAGATCGCAGACGCATCCCACAGTCATGGAGACCCCTGTAGCGCACGTCACCCTCCACTGCAGCAGCCGGAGGGAGACTTGAGGGTCCAGGGAGCAGGGTCCCCCACTGACAGGGTAGGGAAGGGTTTGCCGAGCCTATGGCATTTCTCCAAGATTGAGCAAGCAGGTCCAATGGGGAGGCGTCTTGGCTGCTCTGCGGGTGAAAACTGGTGAGCAGGAGAAATTCATGGGGGCCGACTGATTCAGCTGGAGACAGACGCTCCACCAGGCAGTCTGATACGGCAACTGTCAGTCGGAAGCCATTGGTGTTTGCCAGACAGTGGAAGGACAGTCAGTCGTGCTCTTGGCAGGGGCCAGGGAGGCAGCCTGCCATGCCTTTATGTAAGGACCTTTGGGTGACTGGAGACAGGCAGAGAGCCTGTTGCCTGGAGATGATCAACTGGTCAGCCTGACCAAATTCAGGACAGCTGAAGGGTCTGGTGGGGCTTTGTGTGACCGGTGGGTGGGAGGCTGAGCAGAGATGGCCAGCTGATGGGTCACACAGTTGGGGATGGTGTCAGGAGGTCAGCTTGACCCGCAGAGACGGCTGGTGGGAAGGTTACGGAGGGCCAGCCAGGGATGGTGCCGGCTGGACGCAGGCAGGTGGTGGGTCTGAGTGGCCTGACACATTGGGTAGTTGCTTATTTGGGCAGTGTGATTGTCAGGACAGGGAGGGAGGGCCTGCTACAGGGAGTCATTTGGACATCTGCAGAGCCCCTCTGGAGGCCTCGGATGACCACATAGGGTCTGCCTATCAGAACCCCCAGACGGTCACAGTCCCTAAAGACAGCCAGACCCCTGGGGACCCAGCCTCTCACAGTCAGTCCTCCCACCCGAGTGACCCCGATGGCGGCCTCCCAGCTGGCGGCGCTGGAAGACGTGGACTCCGGTCCCGGGGTGCTGCCCCTGACGGAGGCCAGCTCCGGCTTCCTGTATTCTGAGGGCCAGCGGCTGGCCCTGGAGGCTCTGCTGAGCGAGGGCGCCGAGGCGTTCCAGGCCTGCGTGCGGCGCGAGGAGCTGCAGCCCTTCCTCAGTGCGGATGAGGTCCAGGGCTTGGCAGCAGCAGCTGAAAACTGGACAGTGGCCAGGCAGGAGCCCGGCGGGACGGTAGAGGGAGCCACCATTGCCGATGGGGACGTGAGCAGCCTGAGCTACTGGCCTGGGCAGTCGGAGCAGCCAGCGCCTGTCCTCCGGCTGGGCTGGCCAGTGGACTCCGCATGGAAGGGCATCACCCGGGCGCAGCTGTACACACAGCCCCCCGGAGAGGGCAAGCCGCCCCTCAAGGAGCTGGTGCGGCAGGAGATCCAGGCTGCTCACAAGGTGGGTGTCGTGGGGACCCCGTGTCCATTCCCCAGACCAGGATGTCCTCATATTCCAGTCCCAGAACAGGGACCCAGGCGTCTCTCCCTTGTCCTCCCAGGAGTTCCAACTCCACACCCCTACCCTAAAGGACCTATACCTCTGGGACCCAGGAATCCACACCTTCCAGCCCCAGGACTCAGGTGCCTACCTCCCCAGACCTCATCCTTACTCTCAGAAATAGGGGCCCCTCATGGTGGCTCATTCCTGTAATCCCAGCACTTTGGAAGGGCGAGGTGGGTGGATCACCTGAGGTCAGGAGTTCGAGACCATCTTGGCCAACATAAAGAAACCCCGTCTCTACTAAAAATATAAAAATTAGATTACGGGTGTGGTGTGTGCCTGTAATCCTAGCTACTTGGGAGGCTGAGGTAGGAGAATTGCTTGAAACCGGGAGTGGGAGGTTGCAGTGAGCCAAGATCGTGCCACTGCCCTCCAGCCTGGGAGACAGTGGGACACTCCATCTCAAAAAAAAAAAAAAAAAAGAAGAAGAAATGGAGGCCCCTACCCTCCTCCAAGACCTGGGTGTCCTTAGGCATCAATGCCCCTTGAACCTAATTATGACATCCCCCATCTCAGTCTTATACTCCATTTCCCACTCCTGTCATCACCAGGCCAGGGGTCTCCACTCTCCCTGCAAGGAGGGCCTAGATGTCCCCACTGCAGCCCCCGGAAAGCCCGCTATGTACTTAACAGCCTTAGCATCCACCAGCTCCCATGTGAAGGGCTTCCCAGGGGCCAATATGGATCATCCTCCCGGAACCCTGGGCTGCCGGAGGGACTGCCATGCCCACGGAGGCCCGGGATGGTTCCGTCTCTTCCCTGTAAGTGGCTGAGTGAGAATTTGAACCCAGTCTGTCTGGCTGGTGAGTCAGGGTTTCCACAACTATGCTGCCTGCATGATCCAGGCCTTCGGCACCTCTGTGTCCCCCACGTTCGCCATGGTGGCCTAGCAGGTCAGCCCTTATGTACCCAAAACCCAGGAAACGCCCCAGGACCCAGAATGCGGTTGCCCACGGTGCCCTACGGAGCATCTGCCACTGATCCTGGAGCCAAGCTGCCGTGGACATTTGGGCACTGCAGTGTCACAGTTCAGGGGACGCTGTTGTGTTATAAACGTCATTTGTAGGCCGGGCATGATGGCTCACGCCTGTAATCCCAGCACTGGGAGGCTGAGTCTGGCATATCATCTGAGGTCAGGGGTTCAAGATCAGCCTGGCCAACATGGTGAAACCTTGTCTCTACTAAAAATACAAGAATTAGCCGGGCGTGGTGGCACGCGCCTGTAATCCCAGCTACTTAGGAGGCTGAGGCAGGAGAATGGCTTGAGCCGGGGAGGCAGAGGTTGCAGTGAGCCGAGATCGTGCCATTGCACTCCAGCCCCGGCAGCAGTGCAAGATTCTGTCTCAAAGAAACAAAAAACAACAAACAAACAAAAACCAAGCAAACATGCGATATGCGATGACGGTTTTCCAGCATTTAGGGGCTGGGAATCTCAAGGAGGGGCTGGGGTTCTTGTGGAGGGCAGCGTTTTTCTCATTCGCACGTAGGTGCTATTCGAGCAGCAGTGTATGTCTGGGTCTCCCCTTAGGCCTGTGAATGTGAAACTCCCAGCCCTCAGAGCACTTTACTCCCAGGTCCGGAAGTCAGGCTTCCCACGCCCTCTGAGTGTCCCCCAGACAGGCTCTGTTCACACATCCACCTCCCCCCAACCCCCGACCCAGGGTCTGTTCACACATCCACCTCCCCTCCCCCACCCCCAGCTGGTGGCCGTGGTCATGGACGTCTTCACTGACCCAGACCTGCTTTTGGACTTAGTGGACGCCGCCATGCGCCGATGGGTACCTGTCTACCTGCTCCTGGACAGCCAGCAGCTGCCTGCCTTCCTGGCACTGGCCCAGCAGCTCGGGGTGAACCCCTGGGCCACAGAGGTAGGGGTCGGGACAGGGGGACCCGTAAGTCCCCATTCCCCTGGCTTGTGGGCTGTGGGGGGAGACCCTTCCATGGAGCCCCAGGTCACTGAGATGGATGCTAGCAGGGGCAGTGGATCTGATGCCCGCAGCAGTGGGGAAGTAGGAGTGGGCATTCCCAAGGGGTCTTGAGTCACTGAGTTTGGGGCATCCCCAAGAAATGCCTGAGGGTCAATATCAGTGGCTCTGAAGAAGCTGAGACAGATACTTCTTTTTTGGCGGGGGGAGAGAGAGATGGAGTCTTGCTCTGTCGCCCAGGCTGGAGTGCAGTGATCTGATCTCAGCTCACTGCAACCTCTGCCTTCTGGGTTCAAATGATTCTCTTGCCTCAGATTCCACAGCAGCTGGGATTACAGGCATGTGCCACCACGCCCAGCTAATTTTTGTAATTTTAGTAGAGACGGGATTTCGCCATGTTGGCCAGGCTGGTCTCGTACTCCTGACCTCAGGTGATCCACCCGCCTCCGCCTCCCAAAATGCTGGGATTACAAGCATGAGCCACTGCACCCAGCCTTGGACAGATACTTCTGTCTGGTAGAACCAGCCTGGAGGGACCCTGAATTCATGGGGTGGGCCTCAGCAAGGGTGCACCCTCCACTCCCTACACCAACAGAACGTGGATATCCGTGTCGTGCGGGGCTGCAGCTTCCAGAGCCGCTGGCGACGGCAGGTGAGCGGCGCCATGCGGGAGAAGTTTGTGCTGCTGGACGGCGAGAGGGTCATCTCAGGATCCTACAGGTGTAGCCCCCACCCCGCCCCCCACCTCCTGGCGTCCTGTACCCCACTCTCCCTCCGTGTGTTCAGAGGACAGCTGGCAGCCCCTGCCCAGGCCTCTCTTTTCTCACCTGTATAATGGGGGCGAAAGATCCTTCCCTGGGGAGGAGGTGGGTGCCGGGGCCGGCCCTGGTGCTGACTCGTCTAGTGGCCTTGGGTAAGTCTGTTTCTCTTTGACCCTGTGTTTTCTCATTTGGAAAACTGGGCAAAGTTTGGGGGTGGGGTTTGTTCAAAATCAGGAGCACCTGGATTGGGATCTAAGCTCTGCCTTCGGTAAATAACTCCACCTAGGCCAGGTGCGGTGGCTCACGCCTGTAATCCCAGCACTTTGGGAGGCCAAGGTGGGTGGATCATGAGGTCAGGATGGTCAATATGGTGAAACCCCATCTCTATTAAAAATACAAAAATTAGCCGGGTGTGGTGGTGGGCGCCTGTAATACCAGCTACTCGAGAGGCTGAGACAGAAGAATCGCTTGAACATGGGAGATGGAGGTTGCAGTGAGCTGAGATTGCACCACTGCTCTCTAGCCTGTGTGACAAGAGCGAAACTCCAACTCAAAAAAAAAAAAAAAGGCCCTGCCTGGTGGCTCATGCTTGTAATCCCAGCACTTTGAGAGGCCAAGGCAGACGGATCAGCTGAGGTCAGGAGTTCAAGACCAGCCTAGCCAACATGGTGACACCCCCATCTCCCCAGCTACTTGGGAGGCTGAGGCAGGAGAATCACTTGAACCCAGGAGACGGAGGCTGCAGTGAGCCAAGATCATGCCGCCGCACTCCAGCCTGGCAGACAGAGTGAGACTCAGTCTCAAAAAAACACACAAAAAAGAAACTCCAAAGAATAACAGCACCTACCTCATAGGGTCACAGCACAGCGGGAGAAGAGGGGTGTGACCTCCGGGATCAGACTTTTCAAATTCTAGCTCTGTCAGTTCCTCGCTGCGTGGCCTCAGGCAACTTACTTCACCCATCTGTGGCTTGGTTTCCCCCTCTACATCAAGGGCTGATAGGGTCAGAGCCTCTGGAACCAGGTCCCTCAACAGGGCTAGCACCCACTCTTGGGCTGCCTGAGTCTTTGTTGCGGGGCTGCTGGGTGCATTATGGGAGATTGCTCGGCATCTTCAGCCTCAGCCCAGCAGAGGGCAGTAGCATCACACGCCCCACACCTGCGGTGTTCCCTGCCAATTAGAGCAACTGAAAACCTCTTCAGACAGCACAGATGCCTGCTGGGGAGCACGAGTGCCCAGCTGAGAACTATGCTGAGGATCAGTGGCTTTCAACCCTGTGCGTGCACCACAATCCCTGGGAGGGCTTGTTAAAGCACACCTTTTTTAGCAGATAATTCAGGAAATGGAGAAAGAAAAAGGAAGAAGGCCAGGCACGGTAGCTCATGCCTGCACTTTGGGAGGCTGAGGTGGGAGGATCGCTTGAGCCCAGGACCTCAAGACCAGCCTGGGTGACACAGCGGGAATCCCATCTCTACAAGAATTAAAATAAATACAAATTAGTCAGGCGTGGTGGTGCGCGCTTGTATTCCCAGCTACTCAGGAGGCTGAGGTGGGAGGATCACTTGAGTCCGGGAGGTAGAGGCTGCAGTGAGCCAAGATTGCACCACTGCACTCCAGCCTGGGCAGCAGGGTAAAGTCCTGTTTCAAAAGAAAGGAAAGGAAGGGAGGGAGGAAGGGAGGGAGGGAGGAAGGGAGGGAGGGAGGGAGGAAGGAAGGAAGGAAGGAAGGAAGGAAGGAAGGAAGGAAGGAAACAACACACTCCCACGCCCACTCCCGTTCATCGTGCCTAGAACAGGGCCTGAGAATCTGCATTTTCAATGAGTTCCCACTTGATGCTGCTGCTGTTTCTGGTCCAGGGACCATATTTTGAGAACCAGTGGAATTGAGACTGGGATGTTTGGAAGCGTGTTGACCTTCCCAGCTTTGCGTGAGGATTCAGTGGCATGTGACATAAGACAGGCTTGGCCATGCGCCGTGGCTCACACTTGTAATCCCAACAGTTTGGGAGGCTGAGGTGGGAGGATCAGCTGAGCCCAGGAATCTGAGACCAGTCTGGGCAACATAGATGGACCTTATCTCTCAAAAAAAAAAAAAAAAGAAAAAAAAGAATGCTCCATAAACATCAGCTGTCATTTATTATGATATATATATCTTTTACCGTATTTCATGGACTCTAAGGTGCCATCAATGGAAAGAAGCATCCTGATTGAAATGTGAGAAGCTCTGCCTCTTAGAACCAGTGAAATAGAGTAGTGCCATCAGACCCACAGGCCGCGCTCCCCTGCCGCTCAGTCAGGCCTGGGAGTGCTTCTCTGAGCACCGGGCTCCTGGTGGACAGCCTTAGAAGGGATGGCCTCTCTGGCCATTTTGTGGGTGAAGGAGACGGGGACATGGGGGGTGGCGGATCTGGGAAACCAGCCCCAGGCCCTATCCTCTCTGTTGGTCACAGCAAACGTGGAGGAAGCAGCATGCCAAGCCCCAGTGCCAGGCTGGTGGTGGCCCCTGCCGTCTGGCTCCTCGCGGGGCCCGGAGCTCTGTTGCACAGGCGGCCAGCACAGCACGTGGTGGTGAGGCTGTAGGTGACGCCCTTGTAGCTGACGGGCTCCTCACGGCCGCAGCTGGTGGCTTGCACGCAGCCTTTGTTGATGACGGGACCGGTGCCTGGGGCGACCCCGTGGCCCGTGAAGCAGTCCTCATCATCACCACAGCGCATGGGGGTGCCGGGACATTGCGTGGAGTCAGTGAGCTCACAGAAGATGCAGTCCTTGACACCCGTTGTGCCTGGGGTCAGAGCCATCACCAGAAGCAGCAGCCAGCCCAGGACCATGGTGGCCTGGTGACGTTGACACTGCCCCAGCCAGGCCGCAGGATTCCCGGACCTCTCGGAACCGCTGAATGAAGGACCTCCCAGAACGCCTCCTGCCCACGGACTTGGGCCCTGGTCCTGGCCTCCCAGGGTCAGCGCCTGGACTGTCCTCTGTCCCCGACGCCCTGCGTCCTTCTAGGTCCTGGAGATAGAGGGGAGCGGTGGCTGCTGCCCACCAACAAGTCTGTGAATGGAATGAGTGACCTCACAGACCCCTCAGGGTTCCTACTGGCTGCTCTGGGGATGAGGTCACAGGTGAGAGGAGTGGGTGTCACAATCCAAGGGGTAGCCTGCCCACCTGCCGGAGCACAAGAGGACTCTGACACCCCTGCCAAGGTGAAGACGCCCCGAACCCAGAGGACGCTGGTCGCAAGCTTGTCCGCATTCTGTGTGCCGCACCCGCCAAGGGCTTGACTTCAGCCTCACACCGCCCATGGTGACCACATTTTCCAGATGGGCAAACTGAGGCTGGGGAAGGGAAGGTGATACATCCGGGGTCCCTGAGCCAGGATGAGGGCCCAGGTTCATTGAATTCCAAAGAGGCTGGCAAAGAAGAGGGTGTATGAACCCTTGCTGTGTGCCAAGATCCATGCTCAGTGCTTGCTTGCTTGCTGTTTTTTGAGATGGAGTTTTGCTCTTGTTGCCCAGGCTGGAGTGCAATGGTGCGATCTTGGCTCACCGCAACCCCCACCTCCTGGGTTCAAGCAACTCTCCTGCCTCAGTCTCCCAAGTAGCTGGGATTACAGGCGCACGCACCACCATGCCCGGCTAATTTTGTATTTTTAGTAGAGACGGGATTTCACCATGTTGATCAGGCTGGTCTTGTGACCCACCCACCTTGGTGTCCCAAAGTGCTGGGATTACAGGCGTGAGCCACCATGCCTGTCCATTTTATTTTTTAAATTGTATTTTTATTTAAAAATATTGCCTGGTCATGGTGGCTCACGCCTGTAATCCCAGCACTTTGGGACACCAGGGCGGGCAGATCACCTGAGGTCGGGAGTTCGAGATCAGCCTGGCCAACATGGTGAAACCCCATCCTACTAAAAGTACAAAAATTAGCCAGGCATGGTGGTGCATGCCTGTAATCCCAAGCTACTTGGGAGGCTGAGGCAGGGAGAATAGCTTAAACCTGGGAGGTGGAGGTTATTGTGAGCCAAGATCATGCCACTGCACTCCAGCCTAGGTGACAGAGCAAGACTCTGTCTCAAAAAAAAAAATTAAATTTTTTTTTTTTAGAGATAGGATCTTGCTCTGTTGCCCAGGGTGGAGTGAGGTGGCACAATCTTGGCTCATTGCAGCCTTGACCTACCAGGCTCAAGTGATTCTTCTGGCTGAGACTCCACCAGAGTAGCTGGGACTACAGGCACGCACCACCATGCCCGGCAAATTTTGTAAAATTTTTTGTAGAGATGGGGTCTCGCTATATTGCCCAGGCTGGTCTCGATCTTGTAGCCTCAAGCATTCCTCCTACCTTGGTTTCTGGGATTACAGGCGTGAGCCACCGCGCCCGGCCTTCCTAGGTTTTGGCTCCATGTTGCAGATGAGCACTGCAGGGAGCAGGAATGTGGAGTTGGGTGTGCATCCAGGGCTTACTAAATGGCAGTCATTCTAGGAAGCATCTGGGTCTTACAACATTCCCTGTGAGTGTCCGGAAGTGAATCCCACCTCCTTCCAAGGAAGAAAACTGAGGCACTGAGGTGTTCCTAAGTGGGGACCAGGTAGAGCTCAGGTTTAAACTCCAGTCGGATTCTGGATAAGATTTTTTTTTTTTTTTTTGAGATGGAGTCTCACTTTGTCACCCAGGCTGGCGTGCAGTGGTGGGATCTTGGCTCACTGCAACTTCCGCCTCCTGGATTCAAGAGATTCTCCTGCCTCAGCCTCCTGAGTAGCTGGGATTACAGGCATGCACCACTATGCCTGGTTCATTTCTGTATTTTTAGTAGAGATAGGGTTTCACCATGTTGGTCAGGCTGGTCTCGAACTCCTGACTTTGTGATCTACCTCAACCTCCCAAAGTGCTGGAATTACAGGATTACAGGCGTGAGCCACTGTGCCTGGCTTTTTTTGGTGGTGGGGGGGAACAGGGTCTTGCTCTGTTGCCCAGGCTTGAATGCAGTGGTATAATCACGGCTTACTGCAGCCTTACTCTCCCAGGCTTAGCCGGGCATGGTGGCTCACGCCTGTAATCCCAGCACTTTCGGAGGCTGAGGTGGGTGGATCACCTGAGGTCAGGAGTTTGAGACCAGCCTGGCCAACATGGCGACATCTCGTCTCTACTAAAAATACAAAAAAATAGCTGGCCGTGGTGGTGGGCGCCTGCAATCCCAGCTACTCAGGATGCTGATGCAGGAGAGTCACTTGAACTCGGCAGGTGGAGGTTGCAGTGAGCCAAGATTGTGCCATTTTACTCCAGCCTGGGCAGCAGAAACTCTCAAAAAAAATTTTTTTTTCCCAGGCTCAAGGGATCCTCCCACCTCAGTCTCCCAAGTGGCTGGGAGTGCAGGCGTTTGCTACCACACCTGGCTGTTGTTTTTTATTTTTTGTAGAGACAGGGTCTCGACATGTTGCCCAGGCTGGTGTCAAACTCTTGGGCTCAAGCAACCCTCCTGCCTCAGCCTCCCAAAGTGTGAGCCACGGTACCTAGCCCTGATTATAATGTAAGTGTCTTAACTTGGGCTGTCTTCACACCACCCCTCGGGGGTAGGGACTTCAGTTCTCCCCATTCTACAAACCGGGAAGCTGAGGCTGGAGAGGTCAGGACTCGCCTGAGGTCCTACGGCCTCCCCTTGGACCTGGCTGGGGGTGGGGGCAAGGCTGGGCCTTCGGGGGTGTTACAGAGACCCTGACCCCTCACTCCCCGGCCCCCAGCTTCACGTGGAGTGATGCCCGCCTGCACCGAGGCCTGGTGACCCTGCTAACCGGTGAAATCGTCGACTCCTTCAGCCTTGAGTTCCGGACGTTGTATGCGACCTCCTGGCCGCTTCCACCTGCACCCCCCCAGGGACCCTCAGTCATGGGGGGCATGCAGCGGGGCCACAGCCCGCACCGTGTGTCCCGCCGCCGCTCTGTGGCCCCCGTATCGCCTCCGCCGCCGGACGGCCCGCTGGCCCACCGCCTGGCTGCCTGCCGAGTGTCCCCTGCCACCCCGGGGCCGGCACTCAGTGACATCCTAAGGAGCATGCAGCGCACCCGGACCTCCAGTGGTCCCCCGGCCCGGCCCAGCTGCTCCCTGTGGGACCTAAGCCGCCTGTCCCAGCTGTCTGGCTCCAGTGATGGGGACAATGAGGTGAGACTTTGTGGCTGGTGCCAGAAGAGATGGAGCCCAGAAAGGGGAGGGCGTTTGCCCAGGGTTGTGTAGCCTGGCTCCAGGGACCTTGCTCCAAGCCACAGAGCAGGAGGCGTTTCCTGAGGGCTGGTGCCTTAGATTCCTAATGGCATCGTTTGTTCATTTCCTGCACCCCTACTGCGTGCCGGGCAGGTGGTGCTGGGTGGTGTGGGGCAGAGACAGGAGAGCCCTGGGTGCAAATCCTGGCACAACACACTAGGTGTGGGGTGGGGGGAAGCCAAGGACTTGACTTCTCTGAACCTCAGTATCTTCATCTAGGAATGGGTAGAGCAAGGGCACTCATTCTGGGGTTTGACTGGGGGAGGAAACCATGTGGCTAAATGAAATAGAGTCGTAAATGATACAAGAATACATTCCTGAAACAGTGAGTTCGAGACCAGCCTGGCCAGCGTGGTGAAACCCCGTCTCTACTAAAAATACAGAAAGATTAGCTGGGTGTGGTGGGCACACCTGTAGTCCCAGGTACTGGGGAGGCTAAGGCAGAAGAATCAGTAGCAGTGAGCTGAGATCGTTCCACTGCACTCTAGCCTGGCAACAGAGTGAGACTGCCTCAAAATAATAATAATCATAAACAATAAATAGGCTGGGTGTGGTGGCTCACGCCTGTAATCCCATGGGAGGCCGAGGCGGGCGGATCACGAGGTCAGGAGTTGGAGACCAGCCTGGCCAACATGGTGAAACCCTGTCTCTGCTAAAAATACAGAAATTAGCCGGGCGTGGTGGTGCATGCCTATAATCCCAGCTACTCAGGAGGCTGAGGCAGGAGAATCACTTGAACCTGGGAGCGGAGGTTGCAGTGAGCCTAGATCATGCCATTGCACTCCAGTGTGGGCGACAGAATAAGACTCCATCTAATAAATAAATAAATTCCTGAAGTGGAATTTATTTATTTTGTGACATCCTCACCCCAGGTCAGGAAGGCCACATTCTTTTTTTTTTTTTTTTTTTTGAGATAGGGTCTTGCTCTGGAATATCCTGGGAATCAAGAATTGTCTCCCTCCGTCCCAGGCAAGGAAGGCTCCTAGCTGGAGAGGAGACGGGGGGAGGGGCAGGGGCAAGGTCCTTACCTCCACCTGGTTCTGAGTGCCCTCACCCAGCATCCCCTCCCTGGGCAAATATTTGCTCCCCCTGGCAGATGCCAGGGCTTCCGGTTCCTCCCTAGCTGCAGAGGTGGGGACCCAGCCCCCTGTCCCCTCTGTAGGTTGCGGGGGGTGGGGTCCCAGGCCTGCCCTCTTACTTCCCCACTTCCCTCTCTGGCTCCCTTCACCGTCCTCCTCGCCTGCCTCCTCCTCTGCAGCCCTCTCTTTTCTCTCCCTCCTCCTGCTGCCTTCCTGCCTCTGCCTCCTCCTCTCCTCCTTCCCCTTTCACCCCGCTGTCACCGCTCGTTCCTTCCTGGCTCTCCTCCTCCCTCACCTTCTCCCTTACCCCTTCCTCTTCTTCTACCTCCCCTCCCACCTTTTATTTTTTTTGGAGACAGGGTTTCACTCTGTCTCCCAGGCTGGAATGCAGTGGTGTGATCTCGGCTCACTGTAGCCTCAACCTCCTGGGCTCAAGTGATCCTCCCACCTCAGCCTCCCAAGTAGCTAGGATTACAGGTGCATCCATCACACCCAGCTAATTTTTGTATTTTTTGTAGAGATGAGGTCTCACCTGTTGCCCAGGTTGGTCTCGAACTCCTGAGCTTAAGCAATCCAAAGTGCTGGGATTAGAGGCATGAGCCATCACACCCAGCCTCCATCTCTCACCACCCTCTCTCCTCTCTTCCCTCCCTTCCCTCCCTCATCCTCCCCTTCCACCTACCTCACATCCTCTATCACTTTCTTGTTTTGTTTTTTGAGACTGAGTCTCGCTCCGTCACCCAGGCTGGAGTGCAGTGGTGAGATCTCAACTCATGGCCACTGATTCTACTGCAACCTCTGCCTCCCGGGTTCAAGCAATTCTCCTGTCTCAACCACCCAAGTACCTGGGATTACAGGTGCCTACCACCACGCCCAGCTAATTTTTGTATTTTTAGTAGAGATGGGGTTTCACCATATTGGCCAGGCTGGTTTCAAACTCCTGACCTCAAGTGATCCACCTGCCTCTGCCTTCCAAAGTGCTGGGATTACAGACGTGAGCCACGGCGCCCGGCTATCACTTCCCCTGCTTCTCTCTTGCCTCACCTCCTGCCTTCCCTGGCTCTGGGATGCCCCCAGGTCCCTACCCCAGCCTCCTCTCACCTCCCTCTCTTTCCCTCCACAGCTCAAGAAGTCCTGGGGCTCCAAGGACACCCCAGCCAAGGCTCTGATGAGGCAGCGGGGCACTGGAGGAGGCCCCCGGGGGGAGGTGGACTCCCGACTTCCGCTGCCATGGCCCCAGCCCTGGGGCAGTGCCCTGCCCCTGCCCCCTACCCACCGCTTCCGCTATATGTCCCCAGCCCAAAGGCGGCTCGGTGGGGATGCTACATTGAAACTTCCTGAGCCCAGAGGCGTCAGGCCTTCAGACTGGGCTCCCCGGCCAGGAGTTGGGGGGCCACCCTGACCAGGAGCCCAAGCCAAATCTGCTGGCCCACCCAAGGAGGAGAGCCAGATGACTGTCAGCTCAGAGCCCCCCGCCATGATGCCTTGCCTTGGACAAGGCTTCTGGCCTTGGTGTAAAGCAGAGGGTTGTTCTTGACTCGTTCTGCAACTTGGGGCTGGCTGGGCGCAGCGGCCCGCGCCTGTGATCCCGGCATTTTGGGAGGCTGAGGTGGGAGGGTTGCTTGAGGCCAGGGGTTTCGGACCAGCCTGGGCAAGACAGTGAGACCCCATCTCTACAATAAATAAAACAAATCAGCTGGGTGTGGTGGCGCATGCCTGTAGTCCCAGCTACTTGGGAGGCTGAAGTGGGAGGATCGCTTGAGCTCAGGAGGTAGAGGCAGCAGTAAGCCAAGATCGTGCCATTGTGCTCCAGCCTGGGCGACACAGCAAGAGGCTGTCTCCTCAAAAAAAAAAAAAAAAAAAGCCGGGTGTAATGCCAGCACTTTAGGAGGCTGAAGGCAGGTGTGTCACCTGAGGTCAGGAGTTCAAGACCAACCTGACCAACATGGTGAAACCCCATCTCTACTAAATACAAAAACTAGCTGGGCGTGGTGGTGGTGCACGCCTGTAATCCCAGATAGCTGGAGGCCAAGACAGGAGAATTGCTTGAACCTAGGAGGCAGAGGTTGCAGCGAGCCAAGATCACACTATTGCACTCCAGCCTGGGCAACAGAACAAGACTCCATCTCAAAAAACAAAAAAAGGACTTGGGCAAGCCCATTGCCTGCACCGGACCTCAGTGCCACAGCCAGAAAATGGGCTGGAAGTGTCCACCAGCTGCAGATCCTAAAAAGCACAGGCGCCACTCCCGAGGGTCAGGCCTTCCTGAGGAGAGGACGGCTCAGGCCCCGAGCTGGAGCTGTGGCAGGAAGACGAGGGGTTGCTGCCAAGCACACTGTGCCCAGGAGCTGTGGGGAAACTGAGGCGAGGAGCTGAATAATGAGGGACTGGAGGATAGTGCAGACACAGCCGCCAGGGAACGGGGTGGGTGGCAGGACTTTCTGTGGGTGCTGAGGGGGCAAGTCTGCCGGAGCTCCGCTTTATCTCTGCTCAGAATAAATCCACTTCATGCCAAAAACGTGTTACCACAGCCTGGCTCTGAATCCAGGAGTCCACAACCCAGCCTCCTCCTCCCTCAGACCCAGGGGTCCAGGGCCTCAGCCCCTCCTCCCTCAGACCCAGGAGTCCAGGGCCCCAGCCCCTCCTCCCTCAGACCCAGGAGTCCAGGGCCCAGCCCCTCCTCCCTCAGACCCAGGAGTCCAGGCCCCAGCCCCTCCTCCCTCAGACCCGGGAGTCCAGGTTTCCAGCCCCTCCTCCCTCAGACCCAGGAGTCCAGACCCCACACCATTTTTTTCTCAGACGCAGGAGTCCAGGCCCCCAGCCCCTCCTCCACACCCAGGAATCTAGACCCCCAGACCGTCTTCCCTCAGACTCTGGAGTCCAGGCCCCCAGCCCGTCCTCCCTCAGACCAGGGAGGCAGGCCCCATCCCGGGAGGTGAGATACCCAGCACTGGGCTCCTGCAGCACCTTTGCGTCTGGGCAGAGCTTCTGAGTCGGGGACCCTCCGGAGGCCTTGGTGTGGAGAGGATTCTCCATGCCCCGCTGCACGCCCTGCCACCTCCACAGCGCATCAAGGAACCTGGGCAGAAGCGACGTGTTTATTCTCAGGGTCGCGGGTGCGAGGGCTCAGAGGCCTGGCCGGGGCTGGGGCTGGGGCTGGGGCTGAGGCTGGGCTCCGTCTCGGGGCTCGGCTCGGGGTCTGGGCTGGCGTCCTCCTCTGGGTCTTCATCCCAGGGGAAGGTCGGCATCCCCTGCATCTGCTTGCGGTAGACGCGATCGAAGGCTTCGCTCTGGGCCACCGTGAAATGGTTCTTCCAGTCGCCGCAGATCCCTGGAGGGGAAGGGGAAGGGGGTGAGGAGCCTCTGGGGAGCACCACGCCCCTACCTCCCACATTCCAGCACCCTCTTTCCTCCTCCCGGCCTTTGCCAAGCCGTTCCCTTCGCCAGAAACTCCATCACCCCCACCCTCCACCTTGCCCCCTTTGTGTCCTTTGGCGGCGGAGTCTTGGCCCGTCGACCAGTCACCTGGCGCCGTTCTCACCTCGGGCCTCACTGTCCCCGCTCCTGTGGGCTTCCTGCCGTCCTCCCCTTATCCAGGACCCCTTAAGTCTCTGCCCAGAACCTCTGTCTCCACCCCCCAATTCCTGCCCACCTTACAGCCCGTGTCACCTCCTCTGCGACGAGTCCCAACCCTCCCCTGCTAGAACGAGGCCACCTGTCTCAGTGCCCCCACAACACTCCACGCTGCTGCTATCACTGCCCGGACATGGAAGGGACCCCCTTCTGCAGGCGCTGTGCTCAGGGCTTGCAACCAATTTGCTGATTGGCGAAGCAAGCGAGCCTCGGGAACCCTCTAAGCCTCAGTTTTCTTTTTTGCTTTCTTTCTTTTTTTTCTTTTTTTTGAGACAGAGTCTCATTGTGTTGCCAGGCTGGAGTGCAGTGGTGTGATCTTGGCTCACTGCAACCTCCACCTCCCGGGTTCAAGCGATTCTCCTGCCTCAGCTTCCCGAGTAGCTGGAACTACAGGCATCTGCCACCATGCCCGGCTAATTTTTGTATTTTTAGTAGAGACAGGGTTTCATCATCTTGACCCTGCTGGTCTTGAACTCCTGACCTTGTGATCTGCCCACCTCGACCTCCCAAAGTACTGAGATTACAGGTGTGAGCCACTGCGCCCAGCCCAAGTCTCAGTTTTTCCACTGTGGGGCTATCACTGGGGCATCACCCCTCACCTGGAAACCTGGAGCTGATGGCATTCAGGTGACTGTAGTTTGCCTTGTTTTTTGAGATGGAGTTTCGTTTTTATTGCCTAGGCTGGAGTGCAATGGCGTGATCTCAGCTCACTGCAACCTCTGCCTCCTAGGTTCAAGCGATTCTCCTACCTTAGCCTCCTGAGTAGCTGGATTATAGGTGTGTGCCACCACGCCCAGCTAATTTTTTGTATTTTTTTTTTTTAGTAGAGACGGGGTTTCATCGTGTTGGCCAGGCTGCTCTCGAACTCCCAACCTCAGGTGATCTACCTGCCTCGGCCTCCCAAAGTGCTGGGATTTCAGGCATGAGCCATGGCGCCCGGCTGTGTAGTTTGCCTTTTAGCAAGCGCATGTGCTCTGTGTTACCCAACACCCTTAGTGAAGTCACTGTGGGGAGAGCTTCCTGGGGTGGGTTGAATAATGACTCCTCCCATATCTACGTTCTTTTTTTTTTGAGACTCAGTCTCTGTCACCCAGGCTGGAGTGCAATGGTGAGATCTTGGCTCACGGCAACTTCTGCCTCCTGGGTTCAAGAGATTTTCCTGCCTCAGCCTCCCGAGTAGCTGGGATTACAGGCGTGTGCCACCATGCCCGGCTAATTTTTCTATTTTTACTAGAGACGGGGGTTTGATCATGTTGGTCAGGCTGGTCTCAAACTCTTTACCTCGTGATCCACCAGCCTCGGCCTCCCAAAGTGCTGGGATTACAGGCGTGAGCCACTGCACCTGGCCTCCCAAATCTACGCTCTAATCCTTGGGACCTGTGAATATGTGACCTTACGTGGCAAAAGGGATTTTGCAGATGGTTAAATTAAGCTAAAGATCTGGAGATGGGGAGAGGACCCTGACGTATCTGGGTAGGCTCAGTGTCATCCTCACTTGGGTCCCTGTAAAAGGGAGGAAGGGCCGGGTGCAGTGACTCATGCCTGTAATCCCAGCACTTTGGGAGGCCGAGGTGGGTGGATCACGAGGTCAGGAGTTCAAAACCAGCTGGGCCAAGATAGTGAAACCCCATGTTTACTAAAAACTACAAAAATTATCCAGGTGCAGTGGCAGGCACCTGTAATCCTGGCTACTCAGGAGGCTGAGGCAGGAGAATCACTTGAACCTGGGAGGTGGAGATTGAGGTGAGCCGAGATCACACCACTGCACTCCTGGGCAACAAGGGTGAAACTCTGTCTCAAAAACCAAAAACCAAAAAATCAAAAAGAAAAACAAACAAACCACACCGGTCAGGCCACAGTGGCTCACACCTATAATCTTAGCACTTTGGGAACCCAGGCAGGTGGATCACTTGAGGTCAGGAGTTGGAGACCAGCTCAGCCAAGATAGTGAACCCCTGTCTCTACCAAAAATACAAAAATTAGCTGCATGTCCCAGCTGCTCAGGAGGCCGAGGCAGGAGAATCGCTTGAACCCGGGAGGCGGAGGTTGCAGTGAGCCAAAACTGAGCCCAGGCACTCCAGCCTGGGCGACAGAGCGAGACTCCATCTCAAAAAGAAAAAGAGAGAGCAGGTAAATGTGTGTTGTTGTGAGCCCCGCAGTTTGTGGTTTGTTACAGCAGGAGGAAGAAAAGACTACGCCGCCGCCTGCCCCCGTGACCCAGCACTTGAGTATTTCCGCCGTGAACGCAACTGTGACAGAGGATTCGCAGAGACTCTAAATCTCCCCTCGGGTAGATCTGCAGCGCTCCTGGAGGTTTTGTTCTCTGGGTGGGGAGGCCTCGGGGGGCTGGCACGTGTGCCAGGCCAGTGCTAAGCCCTGTGTGTGGTCAACCCTGGGGCCACAGTGACCCCGTTCACCCAGTGCTACTGCTGGGTGAGAAACAAGCCCAGAGAGGTTAAGTAACGTGCAGGTCACACAGCCAGGCAGTGCCTAGTGGGCTCCGAACCCCAGAGCCCCCGCACCTTTCCGGAGGAAGGCCCCTCGGCGGTGGTCCAGCAGGCTAGGGGGCAGCAGCGTGTAGTTGGACATGGTGTTGGCTTTCATGGCGCTGAAGGTCGAGTGCGCCACGACGGAGCCCAGCGCCTCCTTGCCCAGTGGATGGCCCAGGAACTCGCAGATGCGCTGCACAGAGCCCTCTAAGTCCTGCGGGCAGAGAAGAGGGGTCAGCGGAGGGAGGGCACGCCGGCCAAGGAAGGGGCGTGGCACCTTGGGTCTGGATGTCTGGGTCCTAACCTGTTTGCCTCAGTTTCCCGAACTCCAAGCTGAGGGGTTAAGTTATATCGCCTCTAAGGGTTTTTGCAGTGTCTGTCTTTGGAGGATTCTCTAGGTGGGAGGGAATAGGGGCGCTTGGGGCAGAGGTCACAGCAGGAGGCAGTGCACCCCCTTACCCGGAATCACCCTTCTTTGAGTTAGAGACAGGCAGGCACAGGCTGGTCTACATCGCGACCTCTTTTTTTTGTTTGAGATGGAGTCTTACTCTGTCACCCAGGCTGGAGTGCAGTGGCGCGATCTTGGCTCACCGCCACCTCTGCCTCCTGGGTTCAAGCAATTCTCCTTCCTCAGCTTCCCAAGTAACTGGGGTTACAGGCATGCACCACCACACCCAGCTAGTTTTTGTATTTTTAGTAGAGACGGGGTTTCACCAAGTTGGCCAGGATGGTCTGGATCTCTTGACCTCGTGATCTGCCTACCTCGGCCTCCCAAAGTGCTGGGATGTAATCCCACCTGTAAGGTGTGAGCCACCGCGCCCTGGCTGGTCTACATCTCAAACCTGCCCCTCCCCTAGGCCCCTTTGCAGGATGGCCCCGCCATCCACCCAGGAGCCTGGCCTCCGTCTCTGGGTACCCATCACCCCCAAACCCCGTTCGTCATCAGCCCTGTCCCTCCCTGCCTGCCTTCCCTTACCATGTCCCTTCTTCTGTGTCCCAATAGCCTCGCACTGCTCGGTGCTCTTCCTCCCCTTCCTGGACCCACGCCCCAGCCTGCGGTTCCACAGCCTCCCTGCCTCCAGTCTCCATCCCCCTCCAGCTCTTCCCCCACGGCCAAGCTGACCCTGCTCCTCACTGGCTCCCAATTCCTCCATGGCTCCTGAGTACCCTGGGACAGGGTCCCAGACCCAGACCCAGCTTTTAAGAACAGATGTGGGCTGGGCGCAGTGGCTCACGGCTGTAATCCCAGCACTTTGGGAGGCTGAGACGGGCGGATCACTTGATGTCAGGAGTTCAAGACTAGCCTGGCCAACATGGTGAAACCTTGTCTCTACTAACAACATAAAAATCATCTGGGCATGGTGGTGGGCACCTGTAATTCCAGCTACTGAGGAGGCTGAGGCAAGAGAATCGTTTGAACTGGGAGGCAGAGGTTGCAGTGAGCCAAGATCCCACCACTGTACTCCAGCTGGGTGACAGAGCGAGACTCTGTCTCAAAAACAAAACAAAACAAAACAAAACAATAACAGACGTGGTCTGGTCTCAGCTCTTACAATGCCTCTCCCACCCTCTCCCTCTCCTTTTGGGATTCACCATTTCCTATACATTCCTCCCCCAGGCCTTGGCATGGGACCTCCAGAAGGGCCCATTGCCATGGCTGCAGCTCAAATATCACCTTCCTTACTGAGCACCTGCTATGTACCACGCTCTGGTCCAAGCCCCCCATATATTTGTGCTGATCCCGCCATCAGCTTTGCAAGGGAAGTGTCATTATCTCAATTGGTAAACAGAGGCCCAGAGAGGGAGAGACACTTGTCCAAGGTTACACAGCCAGAGAGGAGCTCAGGCCCCTGAAGCCCTTAGTCTTTCCCTCTGCCTCTCTGCCTTTTTTTTTTTTTTTGAGACAGAGTTTCACCCTTGTTGCCCAGGCTGGAGTGCAATGGCATGATCTTGGCTCACCAATCTCTGCCTCCCAGGTTCAAGTGATTTTCTTGCCTCAGCCTCCCAAGTAGCTGGGACTACAGGCATGCGCCACCACGCCTGGCTAATTTTGTATTTTTAGTAGAGATGGGGTTTCTCCTGGTTGGTCAGGCTGGTCTTGAACTCCCGACCTCAGGTGATCCACCTGCCTCAGCCTCCCAAAGTACTGGGATTACAATGAGACTGAGCATCGCTCTGTTGCCCAGGCTAGCATGCAGTGGTGCTATCTCGGCTCACTGCCACCTCCTCCTCCTGGGTTCAAATGATTCTCCTGCCTCAGTCTCCTAAGTAGCTGGGATTATAGGCATGCATCACCACACCTGGCTATTTTTTTCATTTTTAGTAGAGATGGGGTTTTACCACGTTGGGCAGGCTGGTCTTGAACTCCTGACCTCCAGTGATCTGCCTGCCTCAGCCTCCCAAAGTGCTGGGATTACAGGCATGAGCCACCACGCCCGACCCCTGCTGCCTTCTGATACGCAGTGCCCAGCACGGTCAGCCCTCTGGTCTGCTCTGCCAACTTCATGGCTTCAGTTTTCCAGGTCACTTCTGGTTTCATAACCTTCCATCTCTTTATCTTCTTGAACCACTGACGTGTCCCAGAAATTCTAACATGTGGGCGGCGCCTCACACCCAGGGGCAGCCCAGAAGCTCCGTTAGGCTCTGTGGCCCAGTTCTGGGTATGGAGAAGAAAGTTTGCTGAAAATGAGGGGGAGGAATAGTGCCAACACCTTTTCTGGAGCTTTCCATTAAAAGAAAGTTACCAGGGTGGAAAAAAATAACCACGGAGTCTGCAGGCAAGAGCCACGTGCCTTGGGCAGATTACCAACCCTCTCTTAAGTTACAAACCTCCAGTTTCCTCCTCGATAAAAGAGGGATAACAACAACATTTGGGAAAACCATATAAGATTACTCTTTGTTTTGGATACAGAGTCTTGCTCTGTCACCCAGGCTGGAGTGCAGTGGCGCGATCTTGGCTCACCGCAACCTCCCCATCCTGGGTTCAAGCAATTCTCCTGCCTCAACCTCCCAAGTAGCTGGGATTACAAGCACCCACCACCAAGCCCGGCTAATTTTTGGCATTTTAGTAGAGATGGGGTTTCACCGTGGTGGCCAGGCTGCTCTTGAACTCCTGACCTCAAGTGATCCACCTGCCGTGGTCGCGTCTGTTTTTTTTTTTTTTTTTTTTTTTGAGATGAAGTTCCACTTTTGTTGCCCAGGCAGGAGTGTAGTGGCGCGATCTTGGCTCACTGTAACCTCCCCATCCTGGGTTCAAGCGATTCTCCTGCCTCAGTCTCCCGAGCAGCTGGGATTACAAGCACCCACCACCACGCCAGGTTACTTTTTGGCATTTTTAGTAGAGATGGGGTTTCACTGTGTTGACCAGGCTGCTCTCGAACTCCTGACCTCAAGTGATCCACCTGCCTTGGCCACGTCTGGCCCTGTTTTTTCTTTTTTTTTGAGATGAAGTTCCACTTTTGTTGCCCAGGCTGGAGTACAATGGCGCGATCTCCGCTCACTGCCACCTTCGTCTCCCTGGTTCAAGCGATTCTCCTGCCTCAGCCTCCCGAGTAGCTGGGATTACAGGCATGCACCACCACGCCCAGCTAATTTTGTATTTTTAGTAGAAACGGGGTTTCTCCATGTTGATCAGGCTGGTCTCGAACTCCCAACCTCAGGTGATCCCCCCGCCGTGGCCTCCCAAAGCCAAAGATTACAGGTGTGAGCCACTGCACCCTCCCTCCCCACCTCCCTCCCTGCCTGCCTTCCTCCCTTCCTTCCTTCCTAGCTTCCTTCCTTGCTCCCTCCTCCACGGTCTCCTTCCTCTCTTCTTCCCTTCCTTCCCTTCTAGGATCCTAGTCTAAGCTCCAAAGGCTCTTTCCTTCCACTGTTTCCCTTCTCTTCCCTTCCCTTCCTTTTTGATAGAGTCTCGTTCTGTCGCCCAGGCTGCAGTGCAGTGGTGAGATCTTGGCTCACTGCAACCTCCACCTCCCAGGTTGAACCAATTCTCATGCCTCAACCTCCCGAGTAGCTGGGATTACAGGTGCACGCCACCATGCCCGGCTAATGTTCATATTTTTAGTAGAGACGGGGTTTCGTCATGCTGGCTAGGCTGGTCTTGAACTCCTGACCTCAGGTGATCCGTCCACCTCGGCCTCCCAAAGAGCTGGGATTACAGGTGTGAGCTACCGCGTCCAGCCCCTCCTCTGCATTTCAAGTCCTGACCGTCACTGCGGGTCACCTGCCATCTGTCATCTGATCGCCTCCCCTGTTCAGAGCCCACCCACGGCTCCCACCTACTCAGAGCAAAGCCGAAGTCTTTATGACGGCCCCGTTCCTTCTCTGCCCTCCTCTCGCACCCGTGCCCCTCCCCTTCCCTTACTCAGCTCTGGCCACGCTGATCTCTTCGCTGTCCTTAAAATATATCAAGGACCAGCCTGGGCAACATAGTAAGACCCCTATCTCTAAAAATTATTTTTTAATTAATGGGGTCTGGTGGCCCACGCCTACAGTTCTAACTACTCAGGAGGTTGAGGCAGGAGGATTGCTTGAGCCCAGGAAGTCGAGGCTGCAGTGAGTCATTATTGTACCACTGCACTCCAGCCTGGGCAACAGAGCAAGACCTCATCTCTTTCTCTCTTTTTCTTTTTTTTGAGATGGAGTTTCTATAGTGTTGCCCAGGCTAGAGTGCAGTGGCACAATCTCAGCTCACTGCAACCTACACCTCCCAGATTCAAGCAATTCTCCTGCCTCAGGCTCCCAAGTAACTGGGATTACAGGCAGGCATCTGCCACCATGCCCGGCTAATTTTTTTTTTTTTTTTTTTTTTTTGTATTTTTAGTAGAGATGGGGTTTCACCATGTTGGCCAGGCTGGTCTTAAACTCCTGACCTCAGGTGATCCACCTGCCTTGGCCTCCCAAAGTGCTAGGATTACAGGTGTGAGCCACTGTGCCAGACTCTTTGTTTTTTTTTTTTTCTTTTTTTTTGAGATGGAGTCTTATTCTGTCACCCAGGCTGGAGTGCAGTGGTGGGATCTCAGCTCACTACAACCTCCACCTCCCAGATTGAAGCCATTCCCCTGCCTCAGCCTCCTGAGTAGCTGAGACTACAGGCACATGCCACTGTGCCTGGCTAATTTTTGTATTTTTAGTAGAGATAGGGTTTCACCATGTTGGCCAGGCTGGTCTTGAACTCCAGACCTCAAGTGATCTGCCTGCCTTGGGCTCCCAAAGTGCTGGGATTACAGGTGTGAGCCACTGGTCTCTCTCTCTTTTGAGACAAGGTTTTGCTCTGTGGCCCAGGCTGGAGTACAGTGGCACCATCATAGCTCATTGAGGCCTCGACCTCTTGGGCTCAAGGGATCCTCCCGCCTCAGCCTCCCAAAGCTTTGGGATTACAGGCATGAGCCACCAAGTCCGGCCAACCCCCCGTGTAGGATCTCGCCTCTGCCCACCCATTCCTCATCTTCCTTCCGGCTGACCTTCACTCCTTAGCTCCTCTGCCCCACTGGCCCGCTGTGTGGTTTAGGGATTTTGTCTGCAGTCTCTGCTCACGGGCTCAGGGCCTCTGTGTGTTCTGTTCCGGCTGTATCCCCAGGGCTGGCGCTTTGCGTGGGGAAGCGGAGGGGTCCTGAGACCCTTGGGAAGGGGAGATGTGGGGGTGTGAGCAGAGGGTGTGGGGGACGCTGCACCTGGCGGGGGTCGGACTCACCTGCTGCAGCTCCTCGTAGGTGATAAATAGGAAGTTGTCTCTGCCCTGCATCCGAAGCCAGCCCTTAATGTGGTCGAACCAGGAGCCAAATTGCACTGTGGGCAGAGGGACAAGAGGGGTGAGGGTGGAGTGGCAGGGTCCCCGCAGCCCCCTTGGGGCTCATCCCTTCCCTTCCATCTTGAGAGGGTCTCGCTCTGTTGCCTTGAAGCAGAAAGGACTCAGGGTAGACATTTTTTTTTTTTTTGAGATGGAGTCTTGCTCTGTCGCCCAGGCTGGGCTGTGGTGGTACGATGTCAGCTCACCGCAACCTGTGTCTCTCGAGTTCAAAAGATTCTCCTGCCTCAGCCTCCCGAGTAGCCAGAATTACATACAGGCACTCGCCACCACGCCTGCTTAAGAGAGCTGGACGCCCTCGCTCTAGGCCCCTACATCTCCACCAAGTTCAGGGCTCTTCCAACCTGCTTCTCCCCTGGTTGCCCATCTTGGGGGGCCCTGGTCTATCTGTCTATCCAGTCCCCCTCCTCTGTACACCTGGATTTCCCGCCAAAGCTAGGGTCTCCTACAGCAGCAGAGAAAGGAACACGTGGCTGAGGACCACTGCCTTTCTTAGCACCTGGGGCCCGTGTCCTTCTGTTTCCTTGTCTCTCCCTGTCTCTCTCTGACTCCGTCTGTCTTTCTGAATTTATTTCCTTATATCTTTTTATTTTTAATTCTTATTTATTTATTTTTTTGAGTGAGAGTCTTGCCCTCTCGCCCAGGCTGGAGTGCCATTGTGCGATCTTGGCTCACTGCAACCTCTGCCTCCCAAGTTCAAGCAATTCTCCTGCCTCAGCCTCCTGCGTAGCTGGGATTACAGGTGCCCGCCACCACACTCAATTAATTTTTGTATTTTTAGTAGAGATGGAGTTTCACTGTATTGGCCAGACTGGTCTCTTGGCCAGGCTGGTCTTGAACTCCTGGCGTCATGATCCGCCCGCCTCAGCCTCCCAAAGTGTTGGGATTACAGGCGTGAGCCACTACACTGGGCCCCTGTCTTTTTTTTTTTTGAGATGAAGTTTCGCTCTTGTTGCCCAGGCTGCAGTGTAATGATGAGATCTCTGCTCACTGCAACCTCCGCCTCCCAGGTTCAAGTGATTCTCCTGCTTCAGCCTTCCAAGTAGCTGGGAGTACAGGTATGTGCCACCACACCTGGCTAATTTTATATTTTTAATAGAGACAAGGTTTCTCCATGTTAGTCAAGCTGGTCTCGAACTCACGACCTCAGGTGATCCGCCCACCTCGGCCTCCCAAAGTGCTGGGATTACAGGGGTGAGCCACCACGGTGCCCGGCTCCCTGTCTCTTTTTGTTGCCCTCTTGGACTTTCTGTATTTGTGTCTCTCCCTGTGTTTCCTCCTCTCTGTCCCCTGCTTGTCCTGTGTCTCTCAGTCTCTCCCTCTGTCTCTGCATCTCCTGGTCACCTGCTCTCTGTCTCCGCCACCCCTTTTCACACCCTGTGTCTCCGCCTTTCTTCCTTTCTTACCCCTCCTCTGTCCCTCTGCCTATCCGGGTCCTCTGGGGGGCTCCTTCCCAGCCCTCCTGCCCGCTCTGCCCCGTCCTCACCTTCGCCTTTGAGGAAGTCCCGCAGGAACTCGTTGGGTGTTCCCGGGTCCTTTAACTGTCCGGCGATCTTGGAGTAATGATAGAGGGAGACTACGACGTCCCGGGGGTTCCGGCCCATGTAGATCACCTGCGTGCGGATGACGAGAAGAGGGGGGAAGGCGTCAGACACAGGCAGGACCCTGGCCCCTGAGGCTTCCTGCCCTCGCGTCCCCTCTCTTCTGACCCTGAAGCAGGAAGGACTCAGGGCAGACTTTTTTTTTTTTTGAGATGGAGTCTCGCTCTGTCGCTCAGGCTGGAGTGCAGTGGCAGGGTCTTGACTCATTGCAACCTCCGCCTCCCAGGTTCAAGCGATTCTGCTGCCTCAGCCTCCTGACCTCAAGTGATCTGCCCGCCTCGGACTCCCAAAGTGCTGGGATTACAGGCATGAGCCACTGTGCCCAGCCTCTTCTTATTTATTAGAAAAAATGTCTTGTAGGCCAGGCAAGGTGGCTCACGCCAGTAATACCAGCACATTAGGAGACCGAGGTGGTTGGATTACCTGGGGTCAGGAGTTTGAGACCAGCCTGGCCAACATGGTGAAACCCCGTCTCTATTAAAAATACAAAAAATTAGCCAGGCATGGTGGTGGGTGCCTGTATTCCCAGCTATTTGGGAGGCTGAGGCAGGAGAATCGCTTGAACCCGGGAGGCAGAGGTTGCAGTGAGCCGAGTTCGCGCCATTGCACTCTAGCCTGGGCAACAAGAGCAAAACTCTGTCTCAAAAAAAAAAAAAAAGAAAAAAGAGCAGCTGGGCACGGTGGCTCAGGCCTGTAATCCTGGCACTTTGGGAGGCCGAGGTGGGAGGATCACGAGGTCAGAAGATCGAGACCATCCTGGCTAACAAGGTGAAACCTCGTCTCTACTAAAAATACAAAAATTAACCAGGTGTGGTGGCGCGTGCCTGTAATCCCAGCTACTGGGGAGGCTGAGGCAGGAGAATCACTTGAACCCAGGAGGCGGAGGTTACAACGAGTTGAGAGTGCACCATTGCACTCCAGCCTCGATGACAGAGCAAGACTCTGTCTCAAAAAAAAAAGAAGAAAGAAAAAGAAAAGATACAGGGTCTTGTTCTGTCCTTGAGGCAGGAGTGCAGTGACACAATCATGGCTCCCTGCAGCCTCAACCTCCCAGGCTCAAGTGATCCTCCCACCTCAGCCTCCCAAGTAGCTGGGACTACAGATGCATGCCACTACACCTGAGTAATTTTTAAATTTTTTTGTAGAGATGGATGCTACTGAGTTGCTGGGGCTGGTCTCGAACTCCTGCGCTCAATCGATTTGCCCACCTGGGCCTCTGAAAATGCTGGGATTCCAGGTGTGAGCCTCCGCGCCCAGCCCCCTTGCCTGATTTTCTTGTTTTCTTTCATTGTCATTGACTATAACCTGGTAGTTGAGCAGCTTTGCTGAATGCCGCGATTTCTGCTAAGTCGTTGAGCCTGAGGGTGGTCTTGGGGACTTCCCGATTGCAGTGACCCTCTTTGCTCTGTCCACGCTCACTTCCTTGGCGACCTCACCCAGGCCTCAGGCTTCGATTAATGACACAATGTATGTGCCAAGGAATTGCAAATGGACGTGTCAGCCCAGGTCTCGGTTCCCGAGGCGTGCATTTCTGTGCCCACCGGCAGCCTCCGCTGGACGTGGGATGGGCGGCAGCAGAGCCCGCGTGTTCCTCCCCCACCAGCTCCCATCCCTCCTCCCCTTCCCGGTTGCCCAATCCTGACAGTTGCTTCCGTGGAAACCTTGGAGTCACCCTTGACTCATCCCTTTCTTTCACACCCACATCCAATCTGTCAGCAAATCCTCCCGGTCCCACCTTCAAAATACACCCCAAACCCTGTCCCTTCCCATCACCTCCGTGGACACCACCCTAGTCCAGCCACCGTCCCGTCCCCTGGACCCTGGCGGGCGCCGCCTCTCGGCTTCCCGGCTTCTGCTCGCCCGGCACTCGGTCCCCATATGGCCGCCAGAGGGCGCCGGGGAAGCCTAAGCCCGCTCGGGCTCCCGCTCGGCTCTGATCCTGCAGCGCACGAGTCCCCGATGGGCCCACGTGGCCATGCACATTTTGGCCCGTGTCGCCCCCAACCCGGACCTCATCTCCACTCCTCTCCCTACTTGCTCTCTTGGCTCTGGCCATACCGACCTCCTTGTTGCACCTCAGATACACCCACCTCAGGCCCTTTGCACCTGCTTTTCCCGCTTGCCTGAAATGCTCTTCCTCTGGAAACCTCTGTGGCTCCCACCATCACCTCCTGTGTTTTTACTCACTGGGGCCCCCCTTGACCTCCTTATTTATAATTGTAGCCCCAGCCCACCCCAATTCTATCTCCAGCCCTCTCCCCACTCCCAATGTAAATTTATCCCATCAGATATTACATATATTATATATATATGTTATATTATTAAATATTAAATGTATTATAAATATTAAATGTAATATTAAAGTGTATTGTAATAATATAACATATATTATGCGTGTGTGTATATAAATATATAAAATGTTTTTGAGACGAAGTCTTGCTCTGTCTCCCAGGCTGGAGTGCAGTGGCGCCATCTCAGCTCACTGCAACCTCCGCCTCCTGGGTTTCAACAATTCTCCTGCCTCAGCCTCCTGAGTAGCTGGGATTACAGTTGCTCACAACCACATCCTACTAACTTTTGTATTTTTAGTAGAGACAGGGTTTCATATGTTGGCCAGGCTGGTCTTGAACTCCTGGCCTCAAGTGGTCTGCCTGCATCAGCCTCTCAAAGTGCTGGGATGACAGGCATAAGCCACCATGCCTGACTAATTTTTAAAATTTCTTGTAGTGATTGGTCTCACTATGTTGCCCAAGCTGGTCTCAAACTCCCGGCCCAAAGTGACCCTCCCTCCTCAGCTTCCCAAAGTGGTGGGGCTACAGGTGTGAGCCACCACTGCCTGCCAAAGGACAGGCATTTCTGTGTGTATACTGACGAATGTGCTAGATCAGAGCTAGGCACATAGTAGGTGCTGGCTGGGCACGGCGGCTCACACCTGTGATCCCAGCACTTTGGGAGGTTGAGGCAGGTGGATCACCTGAGGTTAGGAGTTCGAGATCAGCCTTGCCAACCTGGTGAAACCCCATCTATACTAAAAATACAAAAATTAGCTGGGTGTGGTGGTGGATGCTTGTAATCCCAGCTACTCGGGAGGCTGAGGCAGGAGAATCGCTTGAACCCAGGAGGCGGAGGTTGCAGTGAGCTGAGATAGTGCCATTGCACTCCATCCTGGGTGATGGAGTGAGACTCTGTCTCAAAACAAACATACAACAACAAAAAAAACCCCAAACAGGTACTGAGTGAATCAATGAGTTATGCTCCATCGCCCTGTCACGTACACGCCCATCCAGCCCCTCCCAACCAACACACACCCCACCTCCCAACCTTGGCCTTGGAGCTGAAGAAGGCCTTGGTGAAGATCTGGATGGGAAGATGGGAGCTCATGAGGCGGGGGTTGCACTGGTCTGGGAGGCTGAAGGCACCCACGATGGTCTCACACCAGGGTGCCCGCTCCCAGATGGGCACAGAGCGGATCCAGGAGGGATCCCCATCCTTCAGAATTAAGCAGATGATCTCTATCATCCAGGTCGTGCCTGTTGGGAGAAATCGAGCAGATTAATTGGGTGTGGGGGTGCTGAAGAGGGAGAATGTCATCAGATTAATCACAACAGCATTTATTGAGCAATTTGCCACCATTTTTTTTTTTTTTTTTTTTTTTTCTGAGACAGAGTCTTGCTTTGTCGCCCAGGCTGGAGTGTAGTGGCACGATCTTGGCTCACTGCAACCTCCGTCTCCCGGGTTCAAGCGATTCTCCTGCCTCAGCCTCCAGAGTAGCTGGCATTTCAAGAGCCCACCACAGCACTCAGCTAATTTTTTTTTTCTTTTTTTTAGACAGGGTCTCACTCTGTAGCCCAGGCTGGAGTGCAGTGGCACGATCTTGGCTCACTGCAACCTCCGCTTCCCGGGTTCAAGCAATTTTCCTGCCTCAGCCTCCCAAGTACCTGGGACTACAGGTTTGCACTACCACACCTGGCTAATATTTTTATTTTAGTAGAGACAGGGTTTTACCATGTTGGCCAGGCTGGTCTTGAACTCCTGACCTCAGGTGATCTGCCTGCTTCAGCCTCCCAAAGTGCTGGGATTACAGGCGAGAGCCACCCTGACTGGCTAATTTTGTATTTTTAATAGAGACAGGGATCTCCCTACCTTGGCCAGGCTGGTCTCGAACTCCTGACCTCAGGTGATCCTCCCGCCTTGGCCTTCCGAAGTGCTGGGATTACAGGTGTGAGAGCCACCACACCCGACCTGACAACGTTTATTGAGCAATCTACCACCTATTCTATCACACTGATTCCTTAGAGCTGGTGGAGAAGGCAACCTCCCTAACCTCATTTTCAGAGCCGGAAACTGAGCCTCCGAGAAACAACGTTGCTCGTCCGAGGGGACAAAGGTAGGAAAGTGGTGCAGGGCAGAGACCGGCGAGCTGTCCACCCAGCCCCATTTCATTTTCCTGCGGGGAATACGGCGTGATGGCCTTTTCTCTTCTCCCCTGCTGCTACGTGTGGGGCTGTGAGACTGGGTCTAGCTAAGGAAGTGTAGGTGGCGGGATGCGATGTGAGGCTATTTCCAGGCCTGGCCCATAAACGCACACCACGTGACTCTCCACTCCCTCTCTGCTCCTGGATACAGAGACTCCAGGGGAGAATCTGGGACTCCTGGGGATGGCAGAACCATAATATGGGAGGAACCAAATGTCCGGGACAGCATGGACTTCCCTCCACTTCCCTCCACTTCCCTCCACACTGCCTGCACCAATTGGAGTTCATAGCAACTAGAAACAAACTTGGCTTCAGCCACTGAAATTATTCTGAGGCTGATCTCTTAGAACAGTCAGAATTGCTTTACTTATTTATTTTGTTTATTTTTGAGACAGTTTCACTCGTGTCACCCAGGCTGGAGTACAGTGGCACCATCTCGGCTCACTGCAACTTCTGCCTCCCGGGTTCAAGCGATTCTGCCTCAGCCTCCCAAGTAGTAGAGATTACAGGTGCCTGCCACCACGTCCAGCTAACTTTTTGCATTTTTAGTAGAGATGGGTTTCACTGTGTAGACCAGGCTGGTCTTGAACTCTTGACCTCAAGGGATCCACCTACCTCGGCCTCCCAAAGTGCTGGGGTTACAGGCATGAGGCACCACGCCCAGCCCACTCAAAATATTTATTTATTTTGAGACAGAGTCTTGTTCTGTCCACCCAGGCTGGAGTGCAGTGGTGCGATCACAGCTCACTGCAGCCTCAAAATCCCAGGCTTAAAGGATCCTCCTGCCTCAGCCGGGTGCGGTGGCTCATACCTGTAATCCCAGCACTTTAGGAGGCCGAGACGGGTGGATCACTTGAGGTTAGGAGTTTGAGACCAGCCTGGCCAATATGGTGAAACCCCGTCTCTACTAAAAATATAAAGAATTAGTCGGGCGTGGTGGTAGGCACCTGTAATCTCAGCTACTCAGGAGGCTGAGACAGGAGAATCGCTTGAACCCAGAAGGCAGAGGTTGTGAGCTGAGATCGTGCCCCTGCACTCTAGCCTGGGTGACAAAGCAAGACTTCATCTCAAAAAAACAAAAACAAACAAAAAGAGATGCGCCTGCCTCAGCCTCCCGAGTAGTGAGGTGCACACAACCACACCTGGCTAATTCCTTATTTTAATTTTTAGTACATATAGGGTCTCACTATGTTGCCCAGGCGGGTCTTGAACTCCTGGGCTTAAGCAATCCTCCTACCTCAGCCTCCCAAAGTGCTGGGATCACAGGCACCATGCCCAGCAGATGCTCCTTTAATACATGAAGGAGGCTGGAATTGAACTGAGGTGTCTAAACATAAAAATCTCTGCTCTTAGCATGGGCGCGGTGGCTCACGCCTGTAATCCCAGCACTTTGGGAGGCCAAGGCGGCGGATCACCTGAGGTCAGGAGTTTGAGACCAGCCTGACCAACATGTAGAAACCTCATCTCTACTAAAAATACAAAACTAGCCGGACGTGGTGGCGGGCGCCTGTAATCCCAGCTACTCGAGAGGCTGAGGCAGGAGAATCTCTTGAACCCAGGAGGCAGAGGTTGCAGTGAACCAAAATTGTGCCATTTCCCTCCAGCCTGGGCAACAAGAGTGAAACTCCGTCTCAAAAATCTCTGTTCTTTACACGGCCCCCTTTTGAGGCTCACCTCTTTATTTCTGTAGGGAGCCACAGAATGTTAGTTAGTGGAAGGGGACCTCAACAAGGACCCACTTCACAGTTTAGAATTTCAGGAGACCACAGGCAGTTCAGAAGAGAAACAGTAATGCTCGCAATAAGCATCTGTTAGAATTCATTACATTTCATTCTTTCTGAGACACGATCCCACTACGTGACCTCGGCTGGAGTGCACTGTTGCAATCACAGCTACTTCAGCTTCAGACTCCAATTCCTGGGCTCAAGCGATCCTCCCACCTCAGCCTCCAGAGTAGTTAGGACCACGTGTGCCCAGCTATTTTTTTTTTTTTTTAAGATGGAGTCTCACTCTGTCGCCCAGGCTGGAGTGCAGTGGTGCCATCTCAGCTCTCCGCAACCTCCACCTCCCAGGTTCAAGCAATTCTCCTGTCTCAGCCTCCCAAGTAGCTGGCACTACAAGCGTGCCACCACACCCGGCTAATTTTTGTATTTTTAGTAGAGATGGGGTTTTGCCATGTTGGCCAGGTTGGTCTTGAACTCCTGACCTCAGGTGATCCACTGCCTCGGCCTCCCAAAGTGCTGAGAGTACAGGTGTGTGCCACCATGCCCAGCCTGCACCCACCTGATTTTTAAAATTTTTGTAGAGATAGGAACTCACTGCATTGCCCAGGCTGGTCTGGAACTCCTGGCCTCTAGCGATCCTCTTGCCTTGGCCTCCCAAAGTGCTGGGATTACAGGTGTAAGACACCACATCCAGCCCATTTACTGGATTTCATTCTAACAGCCACCCCGTACCAGTTAGCAGTTTATAGCCTGGTGGCTCCAAGTTCACTCCTCTCTCCTGTTTTGTGATATTGGAGCTGGACCCTGTAAACACTTTTCCTCTGCCAGCTAGCTCAGTGTTCAGCCTTGTCAGTGGAGGGCGCTGGAGGAGCACTGAATAAGGATGGGGCATCTCTTACAGATTCTCACGGCCCCTCTCAGCGGGATCTTGTGATGGACAGGGGCCAGCCCTGCACTGGATGCCCATTTACCTGTCCCCTCAGCAAATTTCAGCGGCCTCATGCACCTTGGTGAATTTCTCAGTCACCCAATGAGCCATGGCCATACCTCCCCAGTGAAATTCTCATCTCCGGTGGGCAGTTGGTTGGGAAGGGAAGTCCTTCTTCCAAATCTATTTCTTCCTCGGGAGTTTGGCTTCAGCCCTAGAGGAAGGGGCTGCTCCCTGTTTTAGCTATTCCTACATGTGCTTTTTGTTTGCTTGTTTGTTTGTTTGTTTGAGACAGTCTCCCTCTGTTGCCCGGGCTGGAGTGCAGTGGCATGATCGTGGCTCACTGCAACCTCCACCTCCTGGGTTCCAGTGATTCTCATGCCTCAGCCTCCCGAGTAGTTGGGATTACAGGCGTGCACCACCAGGCCCGGCTAATTTTTTTTTTTTTTTTTGAGATGGAGTCTCGCTCTGTCGTCCAGGCTGCAGTGCAGTGGCATGATCTCAGCTCACTGTGACTTTTGCTTCCCAGGTTCAAGCGAGTCTCCTGCCTCAGCCTCCTGCATAGCTGGGATTACAGGCACATGCCCCCACACCAGTCTAATTTTTGTATTTTTAGTAGAGATAGGGTTTCACCATGTTGGTCAGGCGAGTCTTGATCTCCTGATCTCATGATCTGCCTGTCTCAGGCTCCCAAAGTGCTGGGATTACAGGCGTGAGCCACCACGCCCGGCCTAAAGCATTTCTGTCTTCCCAAACTGAACGCCTGCACCCACTAAACAATTACTCCCATTTCCCCCCCTCCCCCAGTCCCCTGTAACCATCATTCTGCTTTCTCTCCCTATACATTTGGCTATTGTAAGTATCTCATTTAAGTGGAATCATACAATATTTTTCCTTCTGTGCCTGGCTTATTTCAGCATAGTGTCTCCAAGATTCATCCAAGTTGTAGCAAGTACCAGAATTTCCTTCCTTTTTAAGGCTGAATAATATTCCACTGGATAGACAGAGCATCATTTGTTTATCCATTCATTCATCAATGGACATTTCTATCGTTTTCAGCTTTTGATCACTGCAAGTAATGTAGCTATGAACATTGGTGTACAAATATCTGTTAGAGTCTGCCTCCCGTTCAGCTCTTCTGGGCATATTCCCAGAAGTGGGGTTGCTGAGGGTCATTTTATGTTTAATTGTTTGAGGAACTGCCAAACTGCTTTCCACAGCAGCTGTACCATTCTACACTTTTACCAGCAGTGCACAAGAGTTCCATTTCCTCAACATCCTTGCCACACTTGGTATTTTCTTCTATTCTGTATTTTCTTTCTTTCTTTCTTTCTTTCTTTCTTTCTTTCTTTCTTTCTTTCTTTCTTTCTTTCTCTTCTTTCTTTCTTTTCTTTCTTTCTTTCTTTTTGAGATGGAGTCTTTCTCTGTCACCCAGGCTGGAATGCAGTGGCGTGCTCTCAGTTCACTGCAACCTCCACCTCCCGGGTTCAAGCAATTCTCTGCTTCAGTCTCCCAAGTAGCTGGGATTACAGGCACCCGCCACCATGCCTGGCTAATTTTTTTGTATTTTTAGTAGAGACGAGGTTTCACCATCTTGGCCAGGCTGGTCTTGAACTCCTGACCTCGTGATCCACCCGCCTTGGCCTCCCAGAGTGCTGGGATTACAGGCGTAAGCCACTGCGCCCAGCCAGTATTCTGTATTTTTTCTTAAAAAAAATTAAAAAAAAAAAATAGAGACAGGGTCTCAATATATTGCCCAGGCTGATCTTGAACTCCTGGGTTCAAGCAATCCTCCCACCTCGGCCTCCCAAAGTGCTGGGATTATAGGTATGAGCCACTGCACCTGGTCACGTACTTGTATTTTCTAAATAATAGCCACCTAATGTGTGCAAATAATTCTCTCTTTCTTTTTTTCCTTAAAGACAAGAGTTTCACTGTCACCCAGGCTGGAGTTCAGTGGCACAATCTTGGCTCAATGCAACCTCCACCTCCCAGGTTCAAGTGATTATCGTGCCTCAGCCTCCTGAGTAGCTGGGATTCCAGGTGTGTGCCACTGTGCCCAGCTGAACTTTTTTTTTTTCTGAGTCAGGGTCTTGCTCTGTTCCCAAGGCTGGAGTATAATGGCACAATCATGGCTCACTGCAGCCTCAACCTTTTCAGCTCAGGTGATGCTCCCACTTTAGCCTCCTGAGTAGCTGGGACTACAGGCACGCACCACCACACCTGGCTAATTTTATTTTTGTAGAGACAGGGTTTTGCCATGTTGCCCGGGCTGGTCTTGAACTCCTGGGCTTAAGCTATCCACTTGCCTTAGCCTCCCAAAGTGCTGGGATTACAGGCATGAGTCACCACACCCCACTGCAAATAACTCTTTGTTCATTTTATTTTGAGACAGGGTCTCGCTCTGTCGCCAGGCTGGAGTGCATTGATACGATCTCAGCTCACTGCAACCTCCACCTCCCTGGATCAAGCAATTCTCATGCCTCAGCCTCCCGAGTAGTTGGGACTGCAGGCATGTACCACCAAGCCCAGCTAATTTCTGTATTTTTAGTAGAGATGGGGTCATGTTGGCCAGGCTGGTCTTCAACTCCTGGCCTCCCAAAGTGCTGGGAATACAGGTATGAGCCACCCCCCCCACCTCTGGCTTGGAGAACAAGTTTCTACAATTTTATAGAGGGAAATTTAGCCATTGTCTATCAAAATCACAAATATACAGACTCTGACCAAGCAGTTCTATATCTAGGAATTTGTCCTAGAGGTGAATGTGTCCAGTGGCAGGTACTACATGTACAGGCATTGTGTATAAACTTTACATCCTGTACACAGGCGAAACACTGGGCGTTGATAAACAGTAATCAGGAGGAAGCTGGTTAAGCAGGAATTATACATCCCATGTCTTGGGATACTATGGAACTGTAAAAAAAAAACCAGAAGGGCCGGGCACGGTGGCTCACGCCTGTAATCCAAGCACTTTGGAGGCCAAGGCGGGCAGATCACCTGAGGTCGGGAGTTCAAGACCAGCCTGACCAACATGGTGAAACCCTGTCTTAAAAAAAAAAAAAAAACACCCAGAAAGTTATTTGTTTACAGTTCTAAGATGGGACAATATCAAGATATAAGGAAAAAGAACAACATAAGCAAAATCCAGGCTGGGCACAGTGGCTCACACCCATAATTCCAGCCCTTTGGGAGGTCAAGGTGGGCAGATCACCTGAGGTCAGGAGCTCGAGACCAGTCTGGCCAACATGGTGAAATCTCATCTCTGCTAAAAATACAAAAATTAGCCAGGCGTGGTGGCGCATGTCTGTAATCTCAGCTACTTGGGAGGTTGAGGCGGGAGAATCGTTTGAACCTGGGAGGCGGAGGTTGCACTGAGCTGAGATGGCACCACTGCACTCCAGTCTGGGCTACAGAGTGAGACTTTGTCTCAAAAAATAATAATGATTTTAAAATGTACTCTGAGAAGACACTGATAAGAAAATGAAAAGACAAGCCATAGATTGGGAGAAAATATTTGCAAAACAAGTATCTGATCAAGGATCTGTACTCAGATCATATAAAGAACTCTCAAATCTCAATGACAAGAAAACAAACAGCTGGGCGCAGTGGCTCACGCCTGTAATCCCAGCACATTGGGAGGCCGAGGCGGGTAGATCAGAAGGTCAGGAGTTCAAGACCAGCCTGACCAATATGTTGAAACCCCATCTCTACTAAAAAATACAAAAATTAGCTAGCCATGGTGGCAGGTGCGTGTAGTCCCAGCTACTTGGGAGGCTGAGGCAGGAGAATGGCTGGAACCTGGGAGGCGAAGGTTGCAGTGAGCCGAGATCGCGCCACTGTACTCCAGCTTGGGTGACAGAGCAAGACTCCATCTCAAAAAAAAAAAAAAAAAAAAAAATCAAAAGAGGAAAAATATTTCAAAACTTTATAAAGAATATATATGTGAGTTTCAAGTCAGTGGCAATTAAGAGAACAAACAAACAAAAAGGAATATGTATGATGGTTAATGAGCACAGGAAAAGATGCTCAACATCTTTAGCTGTTAGGGAAATGCAAAGTAAAACCACAGTGAAATACCAGTATGCACCTATCAAGACAGCTTTGAAAAAAACTGGCCAGGCACGGTGGCTCACGCCTGAAATCCCAGCACTTTGGGAGGCCAAGGTGGGTGGATCACCTGAGGTCAGGAGTTCGAGACCAGCTTGGCCAATGCAGTGAAACGCCGCCTCTAGTAAAAATACAAAAATTAGCCAGGCATGGTAGTGGGTGCCTGTAATCCCAGCTACTCGGGAGGCTGAAGCAGGGGAATTGCTTTAACCCAGGAAGGTGGAGGTTGCAGTGAACCGAGATCTAACCCCTACACTCCACTTTAGGCAACAGTGAGACCCTGTCCCAATTTAAAAAAAAAAAAAAAGAAAACATATGTCCACATAAGAACTTGTGTGCAAGGCCAGGTGCAGAGGCTTACTCCTGTAATCCCAACACTTTGGGAGGCCAAGGCAGGTGGATTGCTTGAGCCCAGGAGTTTGAGACCACACTGAGCAACACAGTGAGACCCTGTCTATAAATGTTTTTTAAATTAGCTGGGCGTGGTGGTGAGCACCTGTCACCCCAGCTACTCAGGAGGCTCAGGTGGGAGGACAGCTTGAGCCCAGGAGGTGGAGGCTGCAGTGAGCCAAGACTGCGCCACTGCACTCCAGCCTGGGAGAGAGATGGAGACCCTGCCTCAAAAAATAAAAATAAAAATAGCAACAAGAATTTGCATGCAATGTTCATAGCAGCTTCACTCATAATAGCTCCAGAGTGGAAATAATCCAAATGTTTATCAACTGATGAATAAACAAAGTACAGGTTATGCATATCATAAAATATTATTGGACCATAAAAAACAACGACATTGTGACACATGCGACAACGTGGATGAATCTTGACAACGTGATGCTCAGAGGAAGAAACCAGACAAAGAGGTCACAGAATGTATGATTTCATTTCCATGAAATCCCCAGAACAGACACACCCATAGAAGCAGAAAGGAGATTAGTGGTTGCCAGGGGCCGGGGGAAGGCGATGTGAGGATTGGGAGGTGATGACTTATAGGTCTAGAGTTTCTTTCTTTCTTTTTTTTTTTTTGAGATGGAATTTCACTCTTATTGCCTAGGCTGGCGTGCAATGGCATGATCTCAGCTCACCGCAACCTCTGCTTCCCAGGTTCAAGAGATCCTCCTGCCTCAGCCTCCCAAGTAGCTGGGATTACAGGCATGTGCCACTACACCCGGCTAATTTTTTTGTATTTTTAATAGAGACAGGGTTTCTCCATGTTGGTCAGGCTGGTCTCGAACTCTCGACCTCAGGTGATCTACCCGCCTCTGCCTCCCAAAATGCTGGGATTACAGCATGAGCCACCGTGCCCGGCTCTTTTTTTTTTTTTTTTTTTTGAGATGGAGTCTCACTCTGTCGCCCAGGTTGGAGTGCAGCGCAGTGGCACAATCTCAGCTTACTGCAACCTCCACCTCCCGGATTCAAGTGATTCTCCTGCCTCACCCTCCCAAGTAGCTGGGACTCCAGATGCCTGCCACCACACCCAGCTAATTTTTTGTATTTTTAGAGATGGGGTTTCACTGTGTTAGCCAGGATGGTCTCCATCTCATGACCTTGTGATCTATCCATCTCGGCCTCCCAAAGTGCTGGGATTACAGGCGTGAGCCACCGCGCCTGGCCAGGTCTAGAGTTTCTTGGTGGATGATGAAAATGTTCTTTATTTTTATTTATTTATTTTTTTGAGAAAGGGTCTTGCTCTATTGCCCAGGCTGAGTGCAGTGCCACAACCTCAGCTCACTGCAACCTCTGTCTCCGGGGTTCAAGCAATTCTCCTGCCTCAGTCTGTCAAGCAGCTGGGATTACAGGCATGCACTACCACACCCGGCTAATTTTTGTATTTTTAGTAGAGAAGAGGTTTCACCATGTTGGCTACACTGGTCTTGAACTCCTGACCTCAAATGATCTGCCCACCTCAGCCTCCCAGAGTGCTGGGATTACAGGCATGAGCCACTGCGCCCGGCCCACTCAGTTTTTTGTTTTTGAGGCAGAGTCTCTGCCACCCAGGCTGGACTGCAGTGGAGTGAACACGTCTCACTGCAACCTCCACCTCCTAGGCTCAAGCAATCCTCCCACCTCAGCGTCCCAAGTAGCTGGGACTACAAGCGTGCACTACCATGCCTGGCTAATTTTTGTATGTTTTGCAGAGATGAGGTCTCACCATGTTGGCCAGGCTGGTCTCGAATGCCCAGGCTCAAGAGATCCTCCTGCCTAGGCCTCCCAAAGTATTGGGATTATGAGTGCAAACCACTGTGCCCAGCTGAAAATACTCTAAAATTGATTGTGGTGATGGATGACCAGCTCCATGAACATGGCAAAGTCATCGAATTGTATCTTTTTTCTTTTTGTTGAGACAGGGTCTTACTCTGTTGCCCAGGCTGAAGTGCAGTGGTATGGTCATGGCTCACTGCAGCCTCAACCTCCCCAGCTCAAGTGATCCTCCTGCCTCAGCCTCCCAAGTAGCTGGAACTACAGCCACACACCACCACATCTGTCTAATTTTTTTTTTTAGAGATGGGGTCTTGCTATGTTGCCCAGTCTGGCCTTGAACTCTTGGCCTCAAGTGATCTTCCTACTTCAGCCTCCAAAAGTGCTGAGATTACAGGCCTAAGCCACTCTGCTCCGCCTACCCTCTACTTTTCTTCACAGCATTTATTGCCACCAGTCGTAGTGTCACATTTTTATTTGTTATTTTCTGGGTTTCCCCACTACAATGTGAGCTCCATTAAGGCAGATATTTCAGTCTGTCTGGAGAGCTGCAGCCTTCTTTGATCTTAGAACAGTGCCTGCCACATAATATGTGTTTAATAAATATTTGGCTGGGTGCAGTGGCTCACACCTGTAATCCCAGCACTTTGGGGGTCTATGGCAGGAGGATTCCTGGAGGCCAGGAGTTCCAGACCAGCCTGGTGACACAACAAGACCCCATCTCTATAAAAAAAGAAAAAAAGTTTGTTTTTTGAGACGGAGTCTTGCTCTGTTGCCCAAACTGGTGCAATGGTGCGATCTAGACTCACTGCAACCTCCACCTCCTGGGTTCAAGCGATTCTCCTGCTTCAGCCTCCTAAGTAGCTGGGATTACAGTTGTGTGCTACCAGGTCTAGCTAGTTTTTTGTATTTTTAGTAGAGATGGGGTTTTGCCACGTTGGCCAGGCTGGTCTGAAACTCTTGACCTCAGGTGATCTGCCTGCCTCTGCCTCCCCGCGTGCTGGGATTACAGCTGAGAGCCACTGTGCCCAGACTTATTATTATTTTCTCGAGAGGGTCTTTCTCTGTTACTACGGCTGGAGTGCAGTGTTGCAATCTTGGCTCACTTACAACCTCCGCTTCCTGGGTTCAAGTGATTCTCCTGCCTCAGCCTCCCTAGTAGTTTGGATTACAGACACCTGCTACCATGCCTGACTAATATGAAAAATATTTTTTAAATATTTTTAATAATTTATTTTTTTTTTGGGTTGGAGTTTTGCTGTTGTTACCCAGGCTGGAGTGCAATGGCATGATCTCGGCTCACTGCAACCTCCGCCTCCCAGGTTCAAGCAATTCTCCTGCCTCAGCCTCCTGAGTAGCTGGGATTACAGGCATGTGCCACCACATCCAGCTAATTTTGTATTTTTAGTAGAGACGGGGTTTCTCCATGTTGGTCAGGCTGGTGTCGAACTCCCGACCTCAGGTGATCTGGCCACCTCAGCCTCCCAAAGTGCTGGGATTACAGGTGTGAGCCACCTTGCCTGGCTCTTTTTAATAATTTTTTTATTTTTATTTATTTTTTTCAACCCAAGTACTTAGAATTAGTGAGTCTTAATAATTTTTTTAAATGATTTTTTGAGTCAGATTCTTGCTCTGTTCCCCAGGCTGGAGTGCCGTGGTGTGATGTCTACTCACTGCAACCTTGACCTTCTGAGTTTCAGTGGTTTTCGTGTCTCAGACTCCAGAGTAGCTGGGACTACAGGCACATACCACCACACCCAGCTAATTTTTGTATTTTAATAGACATGGGGTTTTGTCATTTTGCCCAGGCTGGTCTCAAACTCGTCAAACTGAAACACTCAAATTGCATACGATTCTCCACTTTAAAGCATACAATTTAGCTGGGCGCAGTGTCTCACGCCTGTAATCCCAGCACTTTGGGAGGCTGAGGTGGATGGATTGCTTCAGCCTAGGAATTCAAGACCAGCCTGGGCAACATGATGAAACCCTATCTCTACAAAAAATACAAAAGTTAGCCAGGCGTGGTGGTGCACACCTGTGGTTCCAGCTACTCAGAAGGCTGAGGTGGGCAGATCATTTGAGTCCAGGAGGTCAAGGCTGCCTGCAGTGAGCCGAGATTGCACCATCACACTCCAGCCCGGGTGAAAAAGCATGACCCAAAAAAAAAAAAAAAAAAAAAAGTCGACCATTCGGTCATGTCTGGCACCTGTAGTTCCAGCACTTTGGGAGGCCAAGACGGGAGGATTGATGAGCTGATACTGCACTCCAGCCTGAGTGACAGAGCAAGACCTGTCTCAAAAAATGAAAATGTCAGGTGTGGTTGCTCATGCCTGTAATCCCAGCACTTTGGGAGGCTAAGGCAGAGGCATCATTTGAGGTCAGGAGTTCAAGATCAGCCTGGGCAACGTAACAAGACCCCATCTCTACTTAAAGAAAAAAAAAGGCTGGGCACGGTGGCTCACGTCTGTAATCTCAGCACTTTGGGAGGCTGCGGCAGGCAGATCATGAGGTCAGGAGTTTGAGACCAGCCCGGCCAAGATGGTGAAATCCCATCTCTACTAAAAATACAAAAATTAGCCGGGTTTGGTGGCGGGCACCTGTAATCCCAGCTACTCAGGAGGCTGAAGCAGGAGAATCGCTTGAACCTGGGAGGCAGAGGTTGCAGGAATCGAGATCGAGCCACTGCACTCCAGCCTGGGCGACAGAGCAATACTCTATCTCAACAACAACAACAAACAAAAACAAAAACAAAAACCAGAAAAGTAGATGAGTAAAGGAGACAGGGAGGGACAGAATGATGGTACTACTTCCGCCAGGGTGGATGGGGAAGGTGATATGTTGAGAACTGACCTGGAGGGGAGTGGCTGGGTGCCAGGTGGGTATCCCGGGGAGGCTGCTTCTGGCAGGGGCACAGCTCTGAACAGATCCAGCCCTGCTTTTCCCCATCCCCTCCTCCTCAGTGCGACCCTCTCGTCCTCCACTGCACCCCCTTCCCGCTCTCCCCAGCGTCGCCAACCCCCACAGCCCAGCTGGTACCTGACTTGGGGTAGGTGATGATGAAGATGTCATCGTCCCGCACATCTTGGGTGTTCTCCGCCAAGCCGATGCTCTCGGGCGAGTACAGGCCGACAGGGAAGGGGATGCCCTCGTACCAGAAGTATTCACCTGGCAACTTCTGGCTGTGGAAGAGATGGGGAGACATGAGGGAGAGCAGGGAGGTGGGCACCACTCGGACCCTGGCAAGGAACTTCTTCCTCAGAGCTTCAGTTCCTCTTCTGCAAAGTGGTGACACTGTCCCTATAAACTTTATAAAGCTGGTCAGGCGCCGTGGCTCACGACTGTAATCCTAGCACTTTGGGAGGCCGAGGTGGGTGGATCACCTGAGGTCAGGAGTTCAAGACCAGCCTGGTGAAACCCCGCCTCCACTAAAAATACAAAAATTAGCTGGGCGTGGTGGCGGGCACCTATAATCTCAGTTACTCCGGAGGCTGAGGCACAAGAATCACTTGAACCTGGGGGGCGGAGGTTGCAGCCACTGCACTCCAGCCTGGGTGACAGAGTGAAACTTCATCTCAAAAAAAAAAAAAAAAAAAAAAAAATGAAAGAAAAGAAAAAATTAAAGAAAGGAAATAAAAATTTACAAAAATAATAATAAAAAGATGTCGGGCGTGGTGGCTCACACCTGTAATCCCAGCACTTTGGGAGGCCAAGGCAAGTCGATCACCTGAGGTTAGGAGTTCAAGACAAGCCTGGTCAATATGGTGAAATCCCATCTCTACTAAAAATACAGGCCAGGCGAGGTGGCTCATGCCTGTAATCACAGCACTTTGGGAGGCTGAGGCAGGCAGGTCACGAGGTCAGGAGTTCAAGACCAGCCTGGCCAACATAGTGAAACCTCATCTCTACTAAAAATAAAAAAATTAGCCAGGCATGGTTGAGCGCCTGTAGTCCCAGCTACTTGGGAGGATAAGGCAGGAGAATCACTTGAACCCAGGAGGTGGAGGTTGCAGTGAGCTGAGATCGAGCCACTGCACTCCAGCTCGGGTAACAGAGTAAGACTTCATGTCAAACAAAAAACAAAAAACATTAGCTGGTGGGCACCTGCAATCCCAGCTACTTGGGAGGCTGAGGCAGGAGAATCGCTTGAACCCAAGAGGCAGAGGTTACAGTGAGCCGAGATGGCACCACTGCACCCCAGCCTGGGCGACAGAGGGAGACTCCGTCTCAAAAAAAAAAAAAGGTTAAAACAGAGCCTAGCTCATAGTCTGCATTCCATGACTTTGAACTAAAATTATTATGGTTATTTCGTGCAGTAGCGGGCACCACAGGGGCCTTATGTGAGCTCAGAGGAGGGTCTGCCTAGCACAGCCTTGGGCACACCTTAGGCCTTCAATAAATTACAGTTACTTTGTTCGTTCAGTGATGTCATCAGTTATCCCATAGATTGAGTGTGGGTGTGGAATTAGTGATGATGTCACCGGTTACCAGGCAGATTTAGCCCAGTGGGCGGATGCAGTGAGGTAATCAGTTTCCAGGAGGATTAGCCCCTGGGCACCTGCTGGGCCTTGGCTAGGCTTCCATTGGTCCCACTTGCCCTTTCGGTGCCTTGGGCAGCGGACCTCGCCTCTTTGATCCTCAGTTTCCTCATCTGTCACATGAGGATAAGAGCAATCTCTGCCTTGAGGTTTTAATCCTACTTGGGGATTCAACGGGATAATATATTTTAAGTGCCTGGCTCCTGATACATTTATCAGCCAACGGAAGCTCTGTTTAGCATTATTTCAGTCTTTGATCTGGCCAATAGCTCCTTGAGGGAAGACATCTCCTTCCCAGATTACAGGAGGGGAAAACTCAGATGCCAAAAAGAAAAGACCCTGTGCCTTTCGGGAGGCCCTGAAAGAATAAATGAATGAACTGGAAGGTGTCCTGCCCATTCTGCTCCAGCACCTACAATCTCCAAATTGGGGGTCCCAGCCCCACCCTCCGGAGGCCGGGGTGGAGCCCACAGTGCTGAGAGATGTTGGTGCTCAACCAGTGTTTGACTGAATGAGTGTAGGAAGGAAGGAAGGAAGGAAGGGGTCTGGTGCTGCGGACACTTTGAAAGATCCCCAAGGGCTGGGTGAGGTGGCTCACATCTGTAGTCCCAGCACTTTGGGAGGCCAAAACAGGAGGATTACTTGAGGCCAGGAGGTTGAGAGCAGCCTGAGCAATACAGTGAGAACATCATCTCCATACAAAAATAAAACATTAGCTGAGTGCCACGCACAGCGGCTCATGCCTGTAATCCCAGCACTTTCCAAGGCCAAGGTGGGCAGATCACCTGAGGTCAGGAGTTCAAGACCAGCCTGACCAACATGGAGAAACCCCATCTCTACTAAAAAATACAAAAATTAGCCTGGCGTGGTGGCACATGCCTGTAATCTCAGCTATTCGGGAGGCCAAGGCAGGAGAATCGCTTGAACCCGGAAGGCAGAGGTTGCGGTGAGCCGAGATGATGTCACTGTACTCTAGCCTGGGCAACAAGAGTGAAACTCCATCTCAAAAAAAAAAAAAAAATTAGCTGAGTGTAGTGGCACGCACCTATAGTCCCAGCTACTCGGGAGGCTGAAGCGGGAGGATCAATTTAGCCCAAGAGTTTGAGGCTGCAGTGAGCTGAGATTGCACCACTGCACTCCAGCTGGGTGACAGCATGAGACCCTGCCTCTAAAAACAAATACACAAACGGACCAATTGTTGTGCAGTGGGTGGAGTAGAATTGGGCTCTCGCTTTAGGTTTCAGTGCTAGAGAGAGGATATAGAGGTTCAAGGAGGAAGCGATTTTCCTGTGGCCACACAAGAATGGAACAGAGCTGGAATTTGAACCAAGGCTGCAGTGGCCTTTCAGCCCTGTAGACTCAGTCCCTCCTTCCCCATGAACCTCACAGTCCAGCCAAGACCCCCAAATGCCCTGAGCACTAGTCCCACCTCTGGGTCCCTGAAGCTGCTGTTGCCCCTCCTGGGAATGCCCCCCACACCCTGCCATTCTCTGGGCCTGAGCGCAGACGCAACCAAAGAGACTCCCCCACCCACCCACATGCCTACGTGGCTGCATTCTCGCATTCCTAAGACAGGTGCCCTGCAAGCGGCTGTTCACCTTGTAAAGCAAATCTGGCCCCAGGGAGACTTCCCTCTGCCTGGGTCACAGGCCTGTTTGTTCCCACAAAACATGTCCAGAGCCGTGCAGGTATCGCTGGATTTGAGCGGAGGAATGAAGGGGACAATTGAGCCAGCGAGAGGCTGGGAGAAGGGACAGGAGATAGAGCTCCAGCTGGGTGGCCACAGTGGGCAAGTGGGCGTGTGACTGCCAGGAATGACTGCGAATGGCTCTGCCTGCGAGCCCCTGACATGCGACTCTTTTTTTTTTTTTTTCTGAGATGGAATCTTACTCTGTCACCCAGGCTAGAGTGCAGTGGCACGATCTCGGCTCACTGCAACCTCTACCTCCTAGGTTCAAGCCATTCTTCTGCCTCAGCCTCCTGAGTAGCTGGGACTACAGGCATGCGCCACCACACCCGGTAATTTTTTGTATTTTTAGTAGAAACAGGGTTTCCTGGTGTTAGCTAGTATGGTCTCGATCTCCTGACCTCGTGATCCACCCACAATGGCCTCACAAAACACTGGGATTACAGGTGTGAGCCACCACGCCTGGCCTCTTTTTTTTTTTTTTTTTTTGAGATGGAATCTCGCTCTGTCACCCAGGCTGGAGTACAGTGGCAGAATCTCAGCTCACTGTAACCTCTCCCTCCCAGGTTCAAGCAATTCTCCTGCCTCAGCCTCTGGAGTAGCTGGGATTACAGGTGCCCACCACCATGCCTGGCTAATTTTTGTATTTTTAGTAGAGATGGGGTTTCACCATGTTGGCCAGGCTGGTCTTGAACTCCTGACCTCAGGTGATCCTCCCACCTCAGCCTCTCAAAGTGCTGGGATTGCAGGCGTGAGCTACTGTACCAGGCCTTATTTAGTGAAACCTATTAAATAAGGTTTTTTGTTGAAAAAAAAATTAGCCAGGCATGGTGGCCTGTACCTGTAGTCCAAGCTACTTGGGAAGCTGAAGTAAGAAGATCATTTGAGCCCAGTAGTTCAAGGCTACAGGGAGCTCTGACCTTGCCACTGCACTCCAGCCTGGGTGACACAGCAAGACCTCACCTCCAAAAATAATAATAGGGCCGGGCACGGTGGCTCACGCCTACAATCCCAGCACTTTGGGAGGCTGAGGCAGGTGGATCACGAGGTCAAGAGATCGAGACCATCCTGGTCAACATGGTGAAACCCCATATCTACTAAAAATACAAAAAATTAGCTGGGCATGGTGGCGTGCCCCTGTAGTCCCAGCTACTCGGGAGGCTGAGGCAGGACAATCGCTTGAACCCAGGAGGCGGAGGTTGTGGTGAGCCGAGATCATGCCATTGCACTCCAGCCTGGGTAACAAGAGCAAAACTCCGTCTCAAAAAAAAAAAAAAATAATAATAATAATAATAATAGGCCAACCGTGGTAGCTCGTACCTATAATCCCAGCACTTTGGGAGGCTGATGTGGGAGGATCACTTGAGGTCAGGAGTTCGAGACCAGACTGGCCAACATGGTAGAACCCTGCTTCTACTAAAAATACAAAAATTAGCCAGGGGTGGTGGCACCTGCCTGTGGTTCCAGCTACTTGGGAGGCTGAGGCAGGAGAATCTTGTACCCGGGCGACAGAGGCTGCAGTGAGCCGAGATCACACAAGTCCACTCCAGCCTGGGTGACAAAGCAAGACTCTGTCTCAAAAAAGAAAAAACCCAAAATCCAAACACCAGAGTCAATCTCCCTTCTGGGTGTTTGTCCAAGAGAAACAGAAGCCTCTATGTTCATACAAATATCTACACTTGACCCTCATCTATACTCATGTTTATAGCTGCTCTACTCATAACTGCTAAACCCTGGGGACAGCCCAAACATCCTTCCACGGGTGAGTGGATAAACAGCGGTACAACTGTGCCACATGATACTACTCAGCCACGAAAAAGAACAAGCCATCGGTTCGCACAGCCACAGGGAAGGCTCCCGAGGCATTGCGCTAAGTGAAAGAGCCACACTTGGAAGGTGAGCTCGGTGTGGTTCCAGCTCTGTGACTGCGGTTGGCTGAATCACAGCCCCCGGTGATGCCCTCCCTCATTCTAATCCTTAAATCTGAGACTCTCTTCCACAAGTGGCAAAATGGACTTTGCAGACATGACTAACAATCTTGACGCAGTGGCTCACACCTATAATCCCTGCAGTTTGGGAGGCCGAGACGGGCGGATCACTTGACGTCAGGAGTTTGAGACCAGCCTGGGCAACACGGGGAAACCCCATCTCTATTAAAAATACAAAATTAGCCGGGCGTGGTGGCAGGCGCCTGTAATCCCAGCTACTCAGGAGGCTGAGGCAGGAGAATCACTTGAACCTGGGAGGTGGAGGTTGCAGTGAACTAGGATTGTGTCACTGCGCTCCAGCCTGGATGACAGAGTGAGTCTGTGTCTCAGAAAAAAAAAAAAAGGATCTTGAGGCCAGGCGTGGTGGCTCGTGCTTGTAATCTCGGTATTTTGAGAGGCTGAGATGAGAGGATTGCTTGAGGCCAGGAGTTTGAGATCAGCCTGGGCTACAAACAGGGAGACAACATCTCTTAAAAAAACAGCCAGGTGCGGTGGCTCATGCCTCTAATCCCAGCACTCTGGGAGGCCAAGGCGGGCGAATCACAAGGTCAGGAGTTTGAGACCAGCCTCGCCAACATGGTGAAACCCAGTCTCTACTAAAAATACAAAAATTAGCTGGGCGTGGTGGTGGACGCCTGTAGTCCCAGCTACTTGGGAGGCTGAGGCAGAAGAATTGCTTGAACCTGGGAGATGGAGGTTACAGTGAGCTGAGATTGTGCCACTGCACTCCAGCCTGGGAGACAGAGCAAGACTCTGTCTCAGAAAAGAATAAAAAAGAAAGAAAACTCCTGGGTTCAAATGATCCTCCTACCTCAGCCTCCTAAAGTGCTGGGATTACAGGTGTCACTGAGCCCAGTGGGTTGCAGTTTTAGATAAAAATTCATCTCATATTTAATCTAAAATTTATCATGTATCTAAATGCTAAACACTGCTAACATGGCGGCATCAGGACATCTGAGCAAAGACCTGCAGATGGTGACAGATGGAGCGGTGTGTGGGGCCCAGGAGAAAGCATGTGTGCAAAGGAAGCGAGTGGTGGGCTGCTGGGATTCTGGGGTCTGAGTGGGGCTGGAGCTGGGGGGCCCTGAGTGGCCCACCCTTCCAGGAATGCCATCCGATGGCAGGAGGGAGTTCTCAGCAGCCCTGGTGGTGCCGCTGACTAACTGCCGGCTCCTGTGATCAACTCGCCTTTCTCTGGAGAGAGAGCACTGCCAAGACCCCCCAGCCCGAGCAGGGTGCAATGCGCCTCACTCCCAGGACGCACGGAGCAGTGTCTCGGCGCCCTGCCCTGCTTCCATCCTGGCTGCTCTCCCCGCCAGGCCCGCCCTCACTCATCTCTGGACAGGCTTGCACTGGAAGCCATCTGGACAGGTGTCCCCAGCTCAACCTCTCAGCAGGATGACTCACCCTTGGCCACAGAGAAATGCTCTCGGCAGGAAATGTGGCTGGCATGACCTCTCAGGGAGGTATTTGGGAACATTTACAGGGTTCAAGCCCGGCTCCTCCATATTCAGGGCTTGGGTCTTCCCTGAACACCTTGGCTAAAGCAAGAGACCTCCCCACCCCTGCCCACATTACTGCCCATCTCTGCATCCTGCTGGCCTCTTTTGCAGCCCTATTTATTTATTTGTCTGTTTTTTGAGACAGAGTTTCACTCTAGTTGCCCAGGCTGGAGTGCAGTGGCGTGATCTCGGCTCACCGCAACCTCCGCCTCCTGGGTTCAAGGGATTCTCCTGTCTCAGCCTCCCGAGTAGCTGGGATTACAGGCACACACTGCCATGCCCAGCTAATTTTTTGTATTTTAGTAGAGACAGGGTTTCACTGTATTGCCCAGGCTGGTCTCAAACTCCTAAGCTCAGGCAATCCACCTGCCTCGGCCTCCCAAAGTGCTAGAATTACAGGCATGAGCCACCACACCCAGCACGTCCATCTAACTTTTGTATTTTTAGTAGAGATGAGGGGTTTCACCATGTTGCCTAGGCTGGTCTCGAACTCCTGGCCTCAAGCAATCCACCAGCCTGGATCTCCCAAAGTGCTGAGTTTACGGGCGTGAGCCATCGCACCCGGCCATACATACATTTCTCAACACGAGCACACTTTAAGCTGGGTGCAGTGGCTCCTGCCTATAATCCCAGCATTTTGGGAGGCCAAGGTGGGAGGATTCCTTGAGCCTAGGAGTTTGAGACCAGACTGGACAACACAGTGAGACTCCATCTCTACAAATAACAATAAAAAAAAGTAGGCTGGGCATGGTGGCTAACGCCTGTAATCCCAGCACTTTGTGAGGCCGAGGTGGGAGGATCACCTGAATCAAGAGTTCAAGAGGAGCCTGACAAACATGGTAAAACTCGATCTCTACTAAAAATACAAAACTGGCCAGACGTGGTGGCACATGCCTGTAATCCCAGCTACTCGGGAGGCTGAGGCAGGAGAATCACTTGAACCCGGGAGGCGGAGGTTGCCGTGAGCTGAGATCCAACCACTGCACTCCAGCCTGGGCAACAAGAGAGAAACTCCGTCTAAAAAAAAAAAAAATTAGCCGGTGGGTGGTGGCCCATGCCTGTAGTCCCAGCTACTCAGGAGGCTGAGAGGTGAGGTGGGAGAACTGCTTGAACCCAGGAGGAGGAGGTTGCAGGGAGCCAACACCAGGTAATTGCATAGCCCGTGTAATAACCTGGGTAACAGACCAGCCTGGGTAACACAGTGAGACTCCATCCAAAAATCAATCAATCAATCAATTAGGTGGGTGTGGTGGCACATGCCTGTTGTCTGAGCTACTTGGGAGGCTGAGGTAGAAGGACTGCCTGAGCGGGGGAGGTCGAGGCTGCAGTGAGCCGTGGTTGCACCCCTATACTCCTGCCAGCCAACAGGGCAAGATGCTGTCTCAAAAGAAAAAAAAAAACTTAAAACAAAAATGAAATAAGCACACTCTAGATTTGTGTGGTTTGCTGTAGGTAAACTTCTATCAAGAAAAAAAGCAACACGTTGGCCAGGTGCAGTGGCTCCTGTAATCCCAGCATTTTGGGAGGCCGAGGCAGGCAGGTCACCTGAAGACAGGAGTTCGAAACCAGCCTGGCCAACATGGTGAAACCCCATCTCTACTAAAAATACAAAACTTAGCCAAGCCTCGTGGCGGGGCCTGTAATCCCAGCTACTCAGGCGGCTAAAGCAGGAGAATCGCTTGAAGCTGGGAGGTAGAGGTTGAAGTGAGTCAAGATCCAGCTACTGCACTCCAGCCTGGGTGACAGAGGGAGATTCCCTCTCAAACACACACACACGGCCGGTCGCGGTGGCTCACTCCTGTAATCCAAGCACTTTGGAGGCCAAGGCGGGCGGATCACCTGAGGTCGGGAGTTCAAGACCAGCCTGACCAACATGGTGACACCCCGTCTTTTTTTAAAAACACACACACACACACACACACACACACACACGCACACCATGAACAAATATTGAAGTAGTTAATAATATCCAGCCTGGAATGTTTAGGGTGAAACATTCAGATGTCTGCAACCTACTTTGAAATGTGACAAATATAAGGATAGGCCAGGTGTCCTGACTCACGCCTGTAATCCCAGCACTTTGGGAGGCCAAGGCAGGCAGATCACCTGAGGTCATGAGTTGGAGACCAGCCTGTTTAACATGGTGAAACCCTGTCTCTACTAAAAAAAACAAAAATTGGCCTGGGCGAGGTGGCGCACCCCTGTAATCCCTGCACTTTGGGAGGCTGAGGCAGGCGGGTCACCTGAAGTCCGGAGTTTGAGACCAGCTTGGTCAACATGGTGAAACCCGTTTCTACCAAAAATACAAAAAATTAGCTGGGCATGGTGGTGTACACCTGTAATTCCAGCTACTCAGGAGGCTGAGGCAGGAGAATCGCTCGAACTTGGGAGGCGGAGGTTGCAGTGAGCCAACGTCGCGCCACTGCACTCCAGCCCAGGTGACAAGAGGAAAACTCTGTCTCAAAAATAAAAATAAAAAACCGGAAGGATTGATAGATGGCTAGAGGGATGCAAAGACCTGTGACAAAACAAGTACTACATAATAAAATTGTAGTGTCTCCTGAGAGTGACACTGTAAAAAAGAAAAAAAAAATTAAAACTTGGAAAACCCCAAATTTTAGTGGTGGTGAGAATAGGGGGATTCATGGGGTAATCCTTCCAATGTTCTTGTAAGTGTCGAAAAATTTCATAATAAAAGGTTGGGAGGAGGAGGTGGCATTTATTTGGCAAGATGTCTGAGATATCACGAAGAACAGAAGGGTAAGGGTGGACCCAGATTGAGAGTCATCTCTTAGTTACGTAGAAAATCAGTCCTGGCACAGTGGCTCACATCTGTAATCCCAGTACTTTGGGAGGCTGAGGTGGGAGAACTGCTTGAGCCCAGGAGTTCTAAACTGCAGTGATCTGCAATGAGGCGACTGCACCTTTTGAGACGGAGTCTTGCTCTGTCGCCCAGGCCAGAGTGCAGCGACGCCATCTCAGCTCACTGCAACCTCCGCCTCCCGGGTTCAATCGACTCTCCTGCCTCAGTCTCCCGAGTAGCTGGGATTACAGGCGCACACTGCCATGCCCAGCTAATTTTTGTATGTTTAGTAAAGACGGGGTTTCAAGATGTTGGCCAGACTGGTCTCGAACTCCTGGCCTCAGATGATCCTGATTAAGGGCGTGAGCCACCACACCCAGCCAAGACTCTGTCTCTGAAAAGATAAAAAATTTTAAAAATTGGCCAGGCATGGTGGCTCACGCTTGTAACTCCAACACTTTGGGAGGCCGAGGCGGGTGGATCACCAGGTCGGGAGTTCGAGACCAGCCTGGTCAACACAGTGAAACCCTGTCTCTACTAAAAATACGAAAATTAGCCAGGCGTGGTGGCGGGTGCCTGTAGTACCAGCTACTCAGGAGGCTGAGGCAGGAGAATTGCTTGAACCTGGGAGGCGGAGGTTGCAGTGAGCCGAGATTGTGGCACTGCACTTCAGCCTGGGTGACAGAGCTAGACTCCGTCTCAATCAATCAATCAATCAATCAATCAATAAAATTATTTTCCTTTGGAGGAATGCACATATCGCAAGTGAATTTTGACACACACATACCCTGTGCTATCCAACCCCCATTAAGATACAGAACAGTCCCTCCCCAGATAGTTTCCTTACATCTGGTGTCTTTTTTGTGTGTGTGAGATGAAGTCTCTGTTGCCCAGGCTGGAGTGCAGTGGCACCATCTCGGCTCACTGCAACCTCCGCCTCTCATGTTCAAGTGATTCTCCTGCCTTAGCCTCCGGAGTAGCTGGGATTACAGGCAAGCACCATCATGCCTGGCTACTTTTTGTATTTTTAGTAGAGATGGGGTTTTGCCAAGTTAGCCAGGCTGGTCTTGAACTTGTGGCCTCAAGTGATCCACCCACTTTGGTCTCCCAAAGTGCTGGGATTACAAGCTTGAGCCACGGCACCTGGCCCCGGCTTACATCTTGTCTCAATCAGTCCCTGCCCTGTCCCCAGATGCCACCCCCCGCACCCTCCACTGCACAGATTGAGTCGGCCCCGTCTTGCACATTCTAGAACTGTCATCTTATAGAAGAGGCTCTTTGGTGTCTGGCTTTCTTTGCTCAGCATAACGTTTCTGACATTTTCCGTGTCTGTGTGTACATTAGAGCTTGTTCCCGTTTGCGGCTGAGTAGAATTCCACTGCATAAATAAATCACAATGTGTTGATCCAGCCTCTGCTAATGGACACCTGGGCGGTTTCCAGGTCAGGCTATTACTCCCAAAGCTGCCACAGCTGTTCCTGTCTTTGTGGGAACCTGAGTTCTCATTTCTCTCGGGCAAATAACTAGGAAGAGAATTGCTAGGTCAGAGTGGATATCAGATGATTTGCATTGTAGTAGCTGTAAAGTAGGTTTTAAGATCTGATAGGAGGCCAGGTGCCGCGGCTCTCGCCTGTAATCCTACCACGTTGGGAAGCCGAGGCGGGAAAATCGCTTGAGCCCAGGAGTTCAAAACCAGCCTGCATAACATAGTGAGACCATGTCTCTACAAATAATCTATTTTAATAAAATTTTATATTAAAAAAAATCTGATAGGGAATGATCCCCTTTAACTTTTTTTTTCTTGCCAATTCTTGCACATTTAAAATCTATATTGGCTGGGAATGGTGGCTCACACCTCTAATCCCAGCACTTTGGGAGGCCCAGGTGGGTGGATCACTTGAAATTGGGAGTTCAAGACCAGCCTTGCCAACATGGTGAAACCCTGTCTCTACTTAAAAATACGAAAATTAGCCAGGCATGGTGGTGCATGCCTGTAATCCCAGCTGCTCAGGAGGCTGAGAATTGCTTGAACCTGGGAGGCGGAAGTTGCATTGAGCTGAGATTGCACCACTGCACTCTGGCCTGGGTGAAGAAGTGAGACTCTCCCTCAAAAAATAAATAAAGTGTACATAAATATTGTATATATCCTCAAAACAGGTATAACTATGATCTAGAAATAAAAAATAAATAACAAAAGCTATATAAACATTACTATGATTTTTTATTTTTTAAGTTTTTATCTTTTTATTTTTTGAGACAGTGTTTAACTCTTGTTGCCCAGGCTGGAATGTAGTGGTACAATCTCAGCTCACTGCAACCTCTGCCTCTTGGGTTCAAGCAATTCTCCTACCTCAACCTCCCAAGTAGCTGAGACTACAGGCATGCGCCACCATACCCAGCTAATTTTTTGTATTTTTAGTAGAAACGGGTTTCACCATGTTGGCCAGGATGGTCTCGAACTCCTGACCCCAGGTGATCCGCCCACCTCAACCTCCCAAAGTGCTGGGATTACAGGCGTGAGCCACCTCGGCCAGCCTAATTTTTATATTTTTAGTAGAGATGGGGTTTTGCCATGTTGACCAGGCTGATTTCAAACTCCTGACCTCAAGTGATCCTCCCGCCTTGGCCTCCCAAAGTTCTTGGATTACAGGCATGAGCCACGGCACCTGGCTAATTTTCATGTTTTTAGTAGAGATGGGGTTTCCCCATGTTGACTAGGCTGGTCTCGAACTGCCGACCTCAAGTGATTCACCTGCCTTAGCCTCCCAAAGTGCTGGGATTACAGGTGTAAGCCACCGCGTCTAGCCAAGGCCCATTTTGGAGAAGAGGAGAGTGGGGTTCTGCACTGCAGAGCATCTCACTCACATCTGCCTGATGGGAACACACCTTAGGTTCGAGGTCCCGGCTCTGTGCCTTGAAGCCGGCAGTCTCACTGAAGGCCCTGCCCCTCCAAGTCCCATTCTGGCTGGGCTGCCAGTGTCGCTCTGTTCTCACTGTCTTGTTCGGCTTGTTCCCTGCCTGCCACATGCTCCACCACACCGTGGAACTGCAGGCTGCGCGATGCATTTCGCCTGGGGTGCTTCGATTTTTTCTCTCCTCCTTTCTCTCAAATGCCTCCTCTCTCTCTCCCTTCCAGCTTATCTTTATTATTTATTCAATCATTTTATTATTATTTTTTTTTTGAGACAAGGTTTTGCTCTGCCTCCTCAGCTGCACTCAGGCTGGAGTGCAATGGCACGATCTCGGCCCACTGCAACCTCCGCCCACTGCAACCTCCGCCTCCTGGGTTCAAACGATCCTCCTGCCTCAGCCTCTGGAGTAGCTGGGATTACAGACACCCACCACCACACCTGGCTAGTTTTTTTTTTTTTTAGATGGAGTTTTGCTCTTGTTGCCCAGGATGGAGTGCAGTGGCGCCATCTCGGCTCACCACAGCCTCTGCCTCCCGGGTTTAAGCAAGTCTCCTGCATAAGCCTCCTGAGTAGCTGGGATTATAGCCATGCACCACCATGCCCGGCTCATTTTGTTTGTTTGTTTATTTATTTAGAGACGGAGTTTCACTGTTGTCACTCAGGCAGGAGTGCAATGGCACAATCTTGGCTCACTGCAAACTCTGCCTCCCAGGTTCAAGCGATTCTCCTGCCTCAGCCTCCCGAGTAGGAGGGATTACAGATGCCCATCAACAAGTCTGTCTAAGTTTTGTATTTTTAGTAGAGATGGGGTTTCACCATGTTGCCTAGGCTGGTCTTGAACTCCTTACCTCAAGCAATCCACCCTCCTCAGTGTCCCAAAGTGCTGGTATTACAGGAGTGAGCCACCACGCTCATTGACAATTTTTTAAATTGACTATATGTGGAAATGATAATATTTCAGATATATCAGGTATGTAATTAAAATTAATTTCACCTGTTTCTTTGGTTTTTTGGAAAAACATGGCTATAATATGTTCCTATGAGCTCACAGTATCTATCTATGGAAGGTGGCCAGAGTCGTGGAAACCATGTGACAAGTCCACCAGAGAAGAAATGGCCACCAAGGAGTAGCCTCTGGCTGCAGTTTCAAGCCCCTGTCTGATTCCTTTCTCTGGCATGAGGGTTGGGGATGGGGCCTCAGTTTTCCCATCTGTAAAATGGGCATCGTATGCCTGGGCCTGCGGAAGGCTGTTGTGAAGACTGAATGAGTTCATCCCCACGCAGGTCTCAGCACAGGGCCTGCTAAGGGCAAATACTCAGGAAGCTCATCATTCTTTTTTTTTTTTTTTTTTTTTTTGATATGGAGTCTCGCTCTGTTGCCCAGGCTGGAGTGCAGTGGAACAGTCTTGGCTCACTGAAACCTCCGCCTCCCAGGCTTGAGTGATTCTCCTGCCGCAGCCTCCCAAGTAACTGGGATTACAGGCACCTACCACCAAGCCCCTGCTAATTTTTGCGTTTTCAGTAGAGATGGGGTTTCATCATGTTGGCCAGGCTGGTCTCAAACTCCTGACCTCAGGTGATCTGCCTGCCTCGGCCTCCCAAAATGCTGGGATTACAGGTGTGAGCCACTGTGCCTGGCCAGGAAGCTCCTTATTCTTATCATTCCTCACCCATTCCCTCCCTTCCTAGCACAGGAGTTTCTGGCTCAGCAGGGGACCCAGGCACTGGGGAAGGAGGAAAGAGAAATAGCTGAGTCAGCAGCGAGCCGGGGTCAGACCCTTCCCCGGTCATCACCCATTTCACAGATGCTCAGCCTCAAGGTCATTCCTGTCCACCAGAAGGATCCTAGCTCCTGAGCAAGGGGGGCAGCATTCAAACCAAGGACTGCCTGCCTGTGGGCTTTTATTTATTTATTTTTTGAAATGGCGTTTCACTCTTGTTGCCCAGGCTGGAGTGCCACGGTATGATCTCGGCTCACCACAACCTCTGCCTCTTAGGTTCAAACGATTCTCCTGCCTCAGCCTCCCCAGTAACTGAGGCAGGAGATCACAGGCATGTGCCACCACGTCAGGCTAATTGTGTATTTTTAGTAGAGATGGGGTTTCTCCATGTTCGTCAGACTGGTCTCGAACTCCCAATCTCATGTGATCCACCTGCCTTGGCCTCCCCAAGTGCTGGGATTACAGGCGTGAGCCACCGAGCCCAGCCTCTTTTCTTTTTAATTTGTTTTTAGAGATGAGGGTTTGCTATGTTGCCGAGGCTGGTCTTGAACTCCTGGCCTCAAGCAATCCTCCCACCTTGGCCTCCCAAAGTGTTGGGATTACAGGCGTGAGCTGTGGCGCCCAGTCCCTGCAGGCATTCTTGTCTGCAGTGTCAAGGTCACCACTTTCCCGGGTCCTCAGGGCTCTGGTCCCCGTGTGAGTAGCCGGCCACACCTCTCTTACGGCCTCCACTCCAGGCCTCCTGGCAAGGTTAGGGTCTCCCTTCTAGCCCTGGCATTCACTGGATGTCATGGGCTGCCCACTGGGTCCCGCAGTTCCTCCTCTAGACCCTCCAGGTGGCAAACTGGGCTGCTCAGTTCTTTCCAAATGGGTCCTGAACTCAGCTGGCCAACATGGCCAAACCCCGTCTCTACCAAAAATACAAAAATCAGCCATGCGCGGTGGCGGGTGCCTGTAATCCCAGCTACTTGGGAGGCTGAGGCAGGAGAATTGCTTGAACCCAGGAGGTAGAGGTTGCAGTGAGCCAAAGTTGCACCACTGCGCTCCAGCCTGGGTGACAGAGCGAGACTCTGTCTCAAAAAACAAAACAAAACAAACCCAAATGGGCCCTGAACTCTGAGCGTGCTCACTTCTCGCCTTTTCTCTGCCGGTCCCTACACGGGCCATCCAGGCACAACTGCTGCACCCCACCCCAGAGGGTGAGTGGAAAGAAAAACTCATTCTGTCCCTCACATCCCAAGCCTGAGTCCCTTGTTGGGGGCTGCAGGGAGAGGGAGGGAACTGTGAGCATCTTTTTCAACTTCTCCCCATGCCCCCGCATCCACTAGTGCTGGCCCCGAAGCCCCTCTCCCCAGTCCACCTGCCCAAATCTCACCCAGCGGCAAGGCAAAGCCTTCTTTCTTTTTTTATTTTTTGAGATGGAGTCTCGCTCTGTCACCTCGGCTGGAGTGCAATGGCACAATCTTGGCTCACTGCAACCTCTGCCTCCCGGGTTCAAGCGATTCTCCTGCCTCAGCCTCCCAAGTAGCTGGGATCACAGGCATGCGCCACCACACCCGGCTAATTCTTTTTTTTTTCTTTTGAGACGGAGTCTTGCTCTGTCACCAGGCTGGAGTGCAGTGGTGCAATCTCGGCTCACTGCAACCTCTGCCTCCCGGGTTCAAGCGATTCTTCCGCCTCAGCCTCCCGAGTAGCTGGGACCACAGGCATGTGCCACCATGCCCAGCTAATTTTTTTGTATTTTTAGTAGAGATGGGGTTGCACTATGTTGGCCAGGATGGTCTCGATCTCTTGACCTCGTGATCCAGCCGCCTCGGCCTCCCAAAGTGCTGGGATTACAGGCGTGAGCCACCGCGCCTGGCCTAATTTTCTATTTTTAGTAGAGATGGGGTTTCTCTATGTGGGTCAGACTGGTCTCGAACTCCCAAACTCAGGTGATCCACCTGCCTCAGCCTCCCTAAGTGCTGGGATTACAGGCGTGAGCCACCGTGCCAGGCCGGCCGCCTTATTATTTAATTGTTTGAAACCTCTCGATCAGCCCCAGTCTCGGAAAAAGCAGCTTTGTGACTGGTAGGACTTTGGCCATAAAATCCTTCAAGTGGCTCAGTCCTACCTAAGGAAGGCAGGGCCGGGGTTGTAAAACCAGAGCCAGCCCCTCCTCACCCACAAGAGGCAGAGATCAGAAGGTGTGCTAGGGACTCCCGAGATCAGAGCGAGGGGAGGAGCGGCCATTGCAGCTCTCCTTGGCTGCCCAGGGCGCCCCAGGTCTAAAGGCCCACATGGCTTCTCTGGCCTTGACACTCTGCATAGCCCAGCACGCCTCACTCATAGGCAGGTGTTGAACAATGAGAACACATGGACACAGGGAGGGGAGCACCACACACTGGGGTCTGTTGGGGGGAAATAGGGGAGGGACAGCAGGAGGTGGGGAGTTGGGGAGAGATAACATGGGGAGAAATGCCAGCTATAGGTGAAGGGGAGGAAAGCAGCAAATCACACTGCCACATGTGTACCTATGCAACAATCCTGCATGTTCTTCACATGTACCCCCAAACCTAAAATGCAATAAAAAAAAAAAAGAAGAAAAAATCGGGAGACAACAGATGCTGGAGAGGACATGGAGAAACACTGTTGGTGGGAGTGTAAACTAGTTCAACCATTGTGGAAGACAGTGTGGTGATTCCTCAAGGACCCAGAAATAGAAATTCCATTTGACCCAGCAATCCCATTACTAGGTATATATCCAAAGGATTATAAATCGTTCTACTATAAGGACACATGCATATGAATGTTCATTGCAGCACTGTTTACAATAGCAAAGACCTGGAACCAACCCAAATGACCATCGATGTTAGACTGGACAGGGAAAATGTGGCACATATACACCACGGAATACTATGCAGCCATAAGAAACAATGAGTTCGTGTCCTTCGTAGGGACATGGATGAACCTGGAAACCATCATTCTCAGCAAACTGAGGCAAAAACAGAAAATCAAACACCGCATGTTCTCACTCATAGGTGGGTGTTGAACAATGAGAACACTTGGACACAGGGAGGGAAGCATCACACACTGGGGTTTGTCGGGGGGAAATAGGGGAGGGATCGCGGGGGATGGGGAGTTAGGGAGAGAGAGAGCATGGAGAGAAATACCAGATATAGGTGATGGGGAGGAAGGCAGCAAATCACACTGCCATGTGTGTACCTATGTAACAATCTCGCATGTTCTTCACATGTACCCCAAAACCTTAAATGCAAAAAAGAAAAATGAAGAAGATATGGCTAGTTAGTGGTGGGGTTATGATTTCTTCATATTTTATAACTGCAGAATCAGATTATTTCTCCTCCACAATGATGCCAACATTTAGATAATTGAGTGTACACAGAATGAATACTTGAATACTGGCATATCCTTACCCCTATCAGAATCACTACAAATCCCTAAAAATACAATTATTAAATCTGTATGAATAGCTTGAAATAAATTCAGTTCAGGCACAGTGGCTCTTGTCTGTAATCCCAACACTTTGGTAGGCCAAGATGGGAAAATTGCTCGAGACCAGGAGCTCAAAATCAGCATGATCAACATAACAGGACTCCAAAAGAAATGTTAAAAAAATTAAAAAGAATAGAAACTTTTTAAAATTACAAATATTTATAAAAGAGGAAAATTAAAAGAAAAGAAAAATTTAAAAAATTAGCTGGGCATGGAGGCACACTCTTGTAGTCCCAGCTACTAGGGAAGTGGAGGCAGGAGGATCTCTTGAGCCCAGAAGTTTGAGGCTGCAGTGAGCCATGATTGTGCCATTTCACTCCAGTCTGGGTAACAAAGTGAGACCCCATTGAAAGAAAGAAAGAAAGAGAAAGAAAGGGAAAGAGGGAGAGAGAAGGAAGGAAGGAAGGAAGGAAGGAAGGAAGGAAGGAAAAAGAAAAAAGAAAAGAAAAGAGAAAAGAAAGAGAAAGAGAAAAAGGGGAAGGGAAAGAAAGAAAGGAAAAGAGGAAGAGAGAAGGAAGGAAGGAAGAGAGAGAGAAAGAGAGAAAAGATTCAGCCTTTAAAAGAAAAAAAAACTTATTTAAAAAATACAATTCATTTTTACTTGCTAAAGATATTCTTATAAGTATAGATCTGGACCTAATTTCTACAGGTTTTCTTAGTCTCAGGTATGTATTTTTTCCATAGTCAGAGAGCAGATCTGCAACTACTTTATAAGCAAAATTGTATGAAGCAAGACAACACATGCTAAGCAAATGCTTTAGTATTTGTGGAGAGGGAGAAAGTGTGCTTCTCTCCTGGTAATTTCAACTGCAGCTGGTTTCTAAATATGATTAAAAACATTGTTCCTGAGGAAATAATCTAACACACCACTCCTGTAGTAGAAATTATCATTAGATATATGCACCATGACTTAGGAATCATTTTCAAGTTCAAGACACAACTTGGAGCACAGACAAAATAAGTGTTTGTAAAATAGAGCACAAAGCTTCAGAATGTCTTCCAGTTGTGTTTAAGCCAAAAAGTTTTAACAATCGTAGCATATAGATGAGAGTTTCCTGATTAAAAAATGTAATGTTTATTATAGAGCTGAATCATTTATATCTGGCAAATGAATACATTTATAGGAAATAAATATTAAGAGAGAAAACTAGCAATTTTTAGCATACCAATTACAATTAAGAAAAGTAAATTGACTATGTCTATTTATGATTTTAAATTGCCAACAGAAATACTTTTATGATTTTGCATGTAATTTTTATACAAATTCTTTATATCAACATTTGTGCATTTTTCAATGGGTATTAGGATAATTTGTGACAACATACAATATTTTCTCACTGTCACTTTTGAGAATTCTGAGTTATCAAAAGAATATGTTTTAAAAGGAACAGTCATGACAGAATTATTTTTCAAATACTGTCATATTTATCTTTGAATTATCTGACTTCAATTCTGTTTTTGGAATGAGGTACTACAAAAATTAATCTATGTGAGCTTGCTGAAACATTTTTTTTTAGTAATTTTAATTGAGGAGAAGATAAATAAGAAGCCAAGTATATCAGTAATAAGTCGGAATATAATAACAGTTGAAAAAATGTTTGAAGTCATATCAAATCGTTCTATTGCAATTAAAACTAGAACCTGCTTAACGTTATTGCTGAGGACACAATACTTATATGGCCAGGAGTCACTTCCGTTTCATTTGCATGACATTGGGATGCAGTCCTCACAGCAGCAAACTTGAACGCTGAGTGAAAGGAGGGGAGTACAAATCCATTCCTCCACCTGAAAAGCTCAGCTCATAGCCAACGTCTTACCGATGCTTCACAAACATTTCTTTACACATAAAGTGTCATTCTGTTGCTTGAATAAACAGAAAGAGAGGAAGTCCTACAGAAAAACACACTAAAAACTGAAAAACAGAAAGCTTTTGTGAGCTTAAAAAATTGTTAGTGTTTTTATAAAATGCAATTGGAATTGTTTTGTAAAAGTGAGATTACAAAAGGCAGAGAGAAGACTGATGGGGTGAAAATAAAGGCTGTAATTTAGCTCTTGTCATGTTTCATATGTATTTTGCATAGTGAGTGTGAGAGATCTGGTTTCTAGCAATGTCGTTTACAATGACAACATTCGGGGTTTTATCTAGATTGGGTGGGGACACTATTATTAACAATGGTACAGCCTAAACAAAAGAACACATGAGAGCCTCTGAGGACCCTGTTGTCACATTCCACCAACTCATGGTTATGAAGTTATGTGTTGGTTTCATCACATTATCATATGTTCATATAAAATGAAAAGAAGTCTTTCAAGTTTGCATATCTGGTAAACAGTAAACTTGCTCTGACCCTCTCTCTCAGCATTTATTCTCTTTTCACTCTCCCTTTCTGACCTGTCAGCCCATCATCCCATGATGCCTACACTTTGAACACACACACACACACACACACATATCAAAATGGGGGATAACATTCCGGGCTGAGTTGTAAATATACATTTCAAATTTGAAAAATCATGATCCCGGAACTTCTGAGAGCTATTACTAATTAGTTATTACTCAAAAAGAGCATCAGCTATCTGCTGCCGTAATAATGCTACATAACAAACCACTATGAAAGTCGATATCCTAAATTAATAGCCATGGACTATTGCTCAGAAGTCAATTGTGTTGGCTGGGAAGTTCTCATATTAGTTGAGCTTGACAGGGCTCACTCATAGGTCTGCAGATCAGTGGATAGAGTGCCTGACACTGGCTTTCTCACATAACTGAGATTTCATCTGGTGCCACTTGACTGAATAGGCTCTGTTCCACATGGTCTCATGACCTCCAGCAGGACAGCCTAGTTCTGCTCTTAGGAGAGAGATAGGGATCCCCCCAAAAAAGTACAGGTGTGTTGTGTCTCTTGAGGCCTAGACTCAGAACAGGACCATCATCTGCTACAATCCTTTGGCCAAATGAAGTCACACAGCTAGCACAGATTTAAGAAGTAGGAAATCAACTTTTAGCTATTGGTAGGAGGAGCTGTAAAGTCACATTGCTAAGGGCATAGATCCTAAGAGTAGTAGAGATTTGTGCCATTTTCACATTCAATCCACCACAAAAAATATTCTAATAAAAGAGGAGTCCAAAGATTCAAGTATCACCCAAAATTAGAATCTCCTGATGTGCACAATATGTGAACACTTATGAAACAGGCTTTCAAAGGGAGGACCAGGACATATCTGCTCCCAGATACCTGCATGATTTTCTCTCTCAAATTATTTTCTTTCTGCTTAAACTTCACCTCTTCAGAGAGACCTTTCCTAACCATCCTCCATTCTAATTAAAATTATAGACCGACTTCACTCTATATCCCTCCACTCTGTCTAATTTTCCTTTCTAGCACTTATCACCACATGATATATACTATTTATCACTTATCCTGCCTGCCCCTCACTAGAATGTGAGTTCCTTGAGCTCAGGAATTTTGTCCATTTTGTTCACTGCTCTATCCACAGCACCTAGAAAAATGACAGAATAAATGCTCAATAAGTGTTTTTTGAATGAGTATCTTAACAGACCAAGGCTATTGAAACCCCCTAGGCACTGCTTCAAGAGCTAGGCATAAAAAGGCACCAACACTACGGACTATTGGTAGTTATATGTAGGTCTGACTTATGCACTGGAATAGATCAAGCCACAGCTCTGTTTCTGACTTCCTTTCATGTGTTTAAGAATCAACAAGTCTTCATCCTGTTGGGAACTGCTTTCAGGCAGAAGCCTCATACGCCATGTTCATAATTTCTATTTAGAACCCCATCCACAGTGAAAACACTGCCTTAAGTCACTACAAATCTATGCAATTCTCAATCCATGTAACAGTGATTCTTGCTTTAGGAAGAAGTCATAAAATGATGAAAAGTCTCATTGCGTTGTGAGCACAAGACCTAGGTTCAAAGCTAATTTCTGCTTTGGTTGTGACTTTGGAGAATCTAATTCTCCTTTTGAGACTCATTTTTCTCACACTTGTAAGATAAGCCATAATACCTATTGTACCTAAGCTCATAGTGGTCAGTCTTCCTAATAGAAAACCGGGTCCACAGAAGCGGAACACCAGTAGTCAAGCTTGTACTAGATGACCCATTCCCAGTCATATTTGACTGGCCTGAATCTAACCCAGGTAGACTCCATCTCCCCATTTCACTTACCCTTGAAATTGGAAATGAACTTGGGGACTATGGACTTCCATCTTCTGCCATGAAGAATGAGCAACAAATAATTATTCTGAAGAATGACAAAGATAAAAAAGACACTCAGAAAAAAATCAGAGTCAAGAAATGAGGGGAAAGTGCTTCCTCACTTCCTGACAAATTTTAATTTTCTCAATTCAATTCTTTTCTGAGGATTTTTCAATCACACCTTTGGATGTCATAAAACACTCTTGTGTCCTAACAAGGATTGTCCTTTTTCTTTGTTGATCTATTTCACGTTTCTTTCAGTTATTTGCAATCAAAATATCTAAATAAATCTACTTACCCTTGCTATTGTTGCAAGGATTAAGTGATAAGGCCTCAAAAATGCCCAGCAAGCTGTACATTAATTATTACTTAACTCCATTGGAACTATGCCTGACCCTAACCCTAATCTGTGTATTATTTCTGTCTGGGTTCTCAATAACCCTACTCCCTGCTGACTTGGTGCAATCTGAGAAGGTCCTTGTACTAAACTCTCTCCAAATCTATTTAATACATCTTATTTCTTTTCTACTAACCAATGCACTTTTAAAGATGTGCTTACTTTTTTATCACACAGAGGAAGCTCAGAGATAGAGCATATCTGCTCTCATCTCACTGGAGACTTTGTTCCTGCCTTCATAGTAGCCAAAGTGGCTGGAATGCTAGGTCTGACGTTTGCTAGCAATGTAGACATGGGTAAGACACTTAACCCATCTTGTTTCTGTTTCTTCTGAAAAATGGTTTTCACAATAGTACCCGCTAAATAAATTGTTGTGAAGCTTCAACAACTTGCCGTGAAATAAGCATTTTACTGCAGCTCTTTGACATTGAGCTACTTTACTCCTAGAATACCTAGAGCCCATCTCAGTCAATAAATACCTATTAATAGTCTTAACACACTCCCTTTCAAATATATATCATCATTTGTTGATAGTATTAACTGAAATTAACAGATACTAACACACTCATTCTGATTATTCCTATTATATTTTGTTAATACAGAGGTATTTGATAATTTTGTACTTCCTAGTAAGTTCAATTTATATTTAGAATGTTTTTAATTTTTTTAATTTTTAATTATAGATACATAAAAGTTGTACATATTTATGGAGTGCATGTAATATTTTGATACAAGCATACAATGTGTAATGATCAAATCAGTGTAATTGGGGTATCTCTCACCTCAAGAATTTATCATTTATTTGTGTTGGGAACATTCCAATTCCATTCTTTTAGTTATTTTGAAATATACAAAAATTATTTTTAAGTATAATTACCCTATGTACTACCTAACACTAGATGTCATTCCTTCCACTTAACTGTATTTTTCTACTGATTAACCATTCCCTCTGTATCCCTCGCTGCTCATTACCCCTCTTAGCCTCTGGTAACCATCATTCTACTCCATATCTCTTTGAGTTCAATTATTTTATGGCCCACATATGAATGAGAATGTGCAATATTTGTCTTTGTGCATGTGGCTTATTTCACTTAACATAATGTCTTCCAGTTCCATCCATGTTATTGCAAATGATAGAATTTCATTCTTTTTTTTCCTTTTAATTATAGTATAAATTCCTTAAAGATAAGAGCTATATCAGAGTTATTTGCTTCCTCTCACAGCAGTTGTTAGCTATGTTCTATACTTGATTCACAAATTTTTTCCAGTTTTTCACTTATCTTAATTTAAAAGAATTACTATTTTAGAATATGATATAATTTAGATTTATGTCACTGTGATGTCTTGAATCTGTCTTAGAAATGGAAGAATCAAGCTTGTAACATATTTGTTTAGTTTATTTAGGGTGTGCTTATATTTTGCAAATACTACCTCAGAGATTTTTCTCCAGCTTTTTATCTTCTTTGTGATATTCTTTTAACTGGACATGATTTTATTGTGTGTAGTAAAAAATGTAGCACTAGAAACAAAATTCCCTAGAGATTAGATCAGAGTGACAAAGAAATGTACCCTGTAGAGTTCCCATTTGTTTAAACACAAGATTTTTCTAGAAAATGTAATAAAACGATTCCAATTAAATATTTTCTTTGAGAAACACATTTTTTAAGCTAAAATGTGTTTGCCACTGTCAGGCCTCATGATAGTTTATAGCTTTTTGTTCTAAAGGGATTTACAGTGAATTTAGTTATCAGATTCCTACAGATGGGTCCTTATAACATGTTGATTAAGTGTTTCTGCTTACATACAAGTGGTTAGTACCTTAAAGACTATTTCCTCTGTTGAGCTGTTTGGTAAAATCTTTAAGCAACAGAAAGGGCCTTCTCTATTTCTGCTCTTCTGTTGAAATTATAATATTGTTTCAAGGGACTTATCCATATGCTAACTAATGTAAATAAAATTATCCTTCTCCTGTATTAGTTCCAAAATTATGGATTTACATATAAATTCATTTAATTTGAAGTTTGTTTTTGTATTATCTTAGGAGTAATAATTTATATTACTACATGCTATTCTTTGTCTCTTAATCAGTATACACCTCACCAGAATTTTGATAATTTAAAAGTAATTATTTTTACATGACATGCACAGGCAATGTCTTTCATATTCAAGCAACAACCTTAATTAGTATTTAGTTGGATTCCAAGCTATTCACACAGAATTGTACTTACCTATTCTTTCCAGATGTTCAGGGTTATGTTTTTTTCAACCGTCTGTCATTTAAACACTATAACTATACAATAATATTACCTGATATGTTATCTTAAACAATTATCTGTGTATCAGTTTTCTAATACTTTCTAGATCTCTACTATCATTTATGTGTGCTTTTTCCATGGATTTCAATTTAATAATTTGATATATAAGCTTTAGGCACAACAAGAAAGTGATTTAAAAGAGCTTCTTGGTATACAGAGTGTTTGAATAATATGTACTATGAGGTTTTCTGGAATGTTTATTTCCACCTTTTATGGTCATATTTCTAAAGGACCAGACATATCTTCTGCTGTAAAATGTTTCATATAAATATCATGGAGAAGTAGAAACATTTAACAGTTGGGGGAAGTATGTAAATTGAGGCTTTTTAAGGACAATTTAGTCATATGTATCAGGACCCCTCACAAATCATGGATGTGTTTGCTTCTATGAGCAACTACACAATTCATCTGAGAATTTATACTTAGGAAATAATCATGGATGTGTAGCAAACTTTGTAGAAGGGTGCCCACTGCAAAATGGCTTACAGAAATAAAAATTTGGGGAAGGTTGAGAAAGACAGCAAAGTAGAAAGCTCCACTGATTGTCTGTCCCCCAGCAAGGACACCAAGTTAACAACTATCTGCAGAGAAGAAAACATGTTCATAAGCAACAAAAATCAGGCGTGCATTCATAGTAGCCGATTTTAACTTTATATCACTGAAAGAGGCACTGAAGAAATAAAAAAACCATCCCACTTGCCAATGCCACCACTGGCAGCGGCAGTGGCATGGTGTAGAGAGCTTTTCTGGGCACTGGGGAGAGGGAGAACATAGCAATTACGAGGCAGTGAACTCAGTGATGTCCTGTTAGAGCAAAAAGGAAAATGAGACCAAACTCAGCAGACACCTGCCCATGTAGGGAGCATTTAGACCAGCACTAGACAGAAGGGAATTGCTGATCTCAGTGGTCCAACTTATTTCTTACAAACCTCGCCACTAAGGGCTATGGCACTCTGTGTCTCCAAGTCAACTTGAAAGGCAACCTAGGCCATAAGGACTACAGCTCTTAGGCGAGTCCTAGCACCGAATTTGGCCCAGACACAGTGGACTGTGGGGGCATGAGACATACTGAGATACCAGCTGGGGCAGCTAAGGGAGTTCTGGCATCACTCTTCCTCTAATGCCAGGCTACACAGCTCACAGCTCCAAAACAGACCTCTTCCTTCTGCTTGAGGAGAGAAAAGGGAAGAGTGGTGAGGACTACGTCTTGCATCTAGAGTACCAGCTCACCGACAGCCTGATAGGGCACCATTCGGAGTCCTCAGGCCCCTGTTCTAGGCCCTAGGTCCCAAAGAGCATTTCTAGATGCACCCTAGGCCAGAAGGGAACCCTCTGCCTTGAAGCAAAGGACCCAGTACTGGCAGCATTCACCACCTGCTAACTGAAGAGTCCTTGGGCTCTGAACCAGCAGCAATTCCCAGATACTATATCATGAGCATTGGGGGAACCTCTGAGACTTGCTAGCTCCAGATGAGACTCAGCATGTACCCAGCTGTGGTGGCTATGGGACAAAACTCCTGCTTGAAAAAAGCAGAGAGAAAAGTAATGGAGACTTTGTCTTTCACCTTAGTTACCAGCTTGACCACAAGGGGGCAGAGCACCAAGTGGGATCTTGGGGTCCCTCATTCCAGGACTTGACTCTTGGAAGGCATATCTGGACCTCCCCTGGGCCAAAGGGGAGCCCATTTCCTGAAGGGTGAGTAACAGGCCAGTCAGCATACCCGACAAGCTGACTTAAGAGATCTTGGACTTTAAGGGAACAATGGTGGTAGTCTGACAGTGCTCCTCATGGTCTGTGGTGGCGGCGGCTACAGAATGAGACTTCTTTGCCTTTGGAAAAGGGAGGTAAGAGTGAAAAGCTCAGTCACAATGCAACAGAAACCCAGGTAGATTTCTAAGGATTTTGACTCTAGTCCTTGACTCCTGGATGGCACTTCTGGACTCATCCAAGGCTTGAACAACCTTGCCTCCTTGAAGGGAAGGACACAGGCCCAGCTGGCATTGCCACATGCTGATGGTAGAGCCCCAGCGCCTTGAGTGAATATAGGCCAAAGCCAGGGAGTGGTTATAGCAGGCCTTGGGTAAGACCCAGTGCTGTGCTGGCTTTATGTCTAACCCAGTGCAGTCATAGTGTTGGTGTCCACAGGTGTGCTTGTGTCACTCCACCCCCAGTTTTAGGTGGCTCAGAAAGACAGATTCCGTACATTTGAGAGAAAGTAAGGGAAAAGAACAAGAGTCCCTGCCTGGAAATCTAGAGAAGAAGAACAGAAATCACTATGCTTATATCAGACAAAATAGATTTCAAGACAAAAACTACAAGAGACCAAGAAGGTCACTATATAATGATAAAGAGGTCAATTAAGAAAGAAGATATCACAATTTTAAATATATATGCACCCAACCATGAAGCACCCAGTTATATAAAGGAAATATTATTACAGTTAAAGAGAGAGATAGGCCACAATACAATAATAGTTGGAGACTTCAATAGCCCTCTTTCCACATGGGACATACCTTCTGGACAGAAACTCAACAAAGAAACGTCGGACCCAAAGGGGAAAAAAAAAGAAACATTGGACTTAATGTGCACTATAGATCAAATGCATCTAAAAGACACTTACAAAAACTTTTATCCAAGAGCTGCAGAATACACGTTCTTTTCCTCAGTACATGAATCCTTCTCAACAAGAGACCACATGTTAGATCAAACAACTAGTATGAAAACATTCAAACCCATTAAAATAATATCAAGCATATTGTCTGATAACAATGGAATAAAACTAGAAATTAATAACAAAAGGAATTTTGGAAACTATACAAACATATATTAATTAAACAGTATGCTCCTGAATGACCAGAGGGTCAATGAAGAAATTAAGAAGGAAATCAAAAATTTTCCTGAAACAAATTATAATGAAAACACAACATACAGAATTTATGAGACACAGCAAAATCAGAGAGAAGTTTATAGCTGTAAGTGCCTACATCAAAAAAGAGGAAAAACTTCAAGTTAGCAATCTAACTATACATTTTATGTAACTACAAAAGCAAGATAAAATCAAAACCAAGATTAGTTGAAGAAAAGAAATAATAAACATCAGAGGGGAAATAAATGAAATGGAAATGGGAAAAAAATACAGAAAATGAATGAACCACAAAGTTAGTATTTTGAAAAGCTAAACAAAGTTGTAAAACCATTGGCCAAACTAACTCTGAAAAAAAAGAGAAACAGTGCAAATAAATAAAATTAGAAATGAAAGAGGAGATTTTACAACTGATAGTGCCGAAATTCAAAGGACCACTAGTGGCTACTATGAGCAACTGCCAATAGATTAGAAAATCTAAAAGAAATGGACAAATTTCTAGATAAATGCAACTTATCAAAATTGAATCAAGAAGAAATCCAAACCCTGAACAGACCAATAACAAGTAATAAGATCAAAGCCATCTTAAAAAGTCTCCTGGTAAAGAAAAACCTGGGACCCAATGTCTTCTCTGCTGAATTCTATCAAACATTAAAGAAGTACTAATATCAACTCCTACTCATTCTATTTCAAAAATTAAAGGAGGAGGGAGTATTTCCAAACTCATTCTTTGAGGCCATTATTACCCTGATACCAAAACCAGACGAAGACACATTATAAAAAGAAAACTACAGGCCAATATTTCTGATGAGTATTGATGCAAAATACTTAACAAAACACTATCAAACAGAATTCAACAATACACTGGAAACATCAGTCATCATGACCAAGTGGGATTTATCCCTGAAATGTAAGAATGGTACAACATACACAAATCAATCAACATGCTATATCATACCAACAGAATGAAAGATTAAAACCAAATTATCACTTCAATTGATGCTGAAAACGTATCTGATAAAATTCAATGCCCATTATTGATGAAATCCCTCAAAACTTGTGGGTGGAAGGGAAATATCTCAGCATAATAAAAGCTATTATATGAGATACCCACAGCTGGTTTCATAATGAATAAGGAAAAGCTGAAAGACTTAAGATCCAGAACACTACAAGGATGCCCACTGCCACTACTGTAATTCACCATAGTACTGGAAGTCCTTGCTAGAGCAATCAGACAAGAGGTCAAACAACTTTATATAAAAAAATCTAATAATCCAATAAAAATGGACAGAAGATTTGAATAGAGAAAGATATAAAGGGCATCTAAGTTGGAAAGAAAGAAATCAAATTGTCCTTGTTTGCTGCCGATATGATCTTATCTTTGGAAAAACCTAAAGACTCCACAAGAAAACTATTAGAACTGATAAATTCAGTAACGTTTCAGGATACAAAATCAACAAACAAAAATCAAAAACATTTCCATATGTCAACAGTGAACAACAACAACAAAAAAGGTAATCTCACAGCCACAAATAAAATCAAATACCTAGGAATTAACATAACCAAAAAATAGAATGAAAACTATAAAACATTGATGAAAGAAACTGAAGAGAAACCTCAAAATGGAATGATATTCCATGCTTATAGATTGGAATAATTAATATTGTTAAAATGTCCATATCATTCCCTAATTTCAAATTATACTACAGAGCTATGGTAAGAAAAACAGCATAATACTGGCATAAAAACAGACACATAGACCAATGAAACAGAATAGAGAATCTAGTAGCAACTCCACACACCTATAGTGATCTCATTTTTGACAAAGCTGCCACGAAAATACAATGGATAAAAGCCTCTTCAATAGACTAGATATCCATATGCAGAAGAACCAATGTAGACCCCTATTTCTCACCCTATACAAAAGTCAAATCAAAATAGATTGAGGACTTAAGTCTAACACCTCAAACTATGAAACTACTATGAGAAAATATTGTGGAAAATCTCCGGGACATTGGTCTGGACAAAGACTTTTTGTACAATATCCCACCAGCACAGGCAACCAAACCAAACATGGACAAGTGGGATCACATCAAGTTAAAAAGCTTCTGCACAGCAAATGAAACAAAAAAGTGAAGAGAAAACCCTAGAATGCCAGAGAAGATTTGCAAACTACCCTTCTGACGAGGGATTAATAAGTAGTATATACAGGGAAGTCAAACAACTCTATAGGAAAAAGTCTAATGATCCCCATGAAAAAATAGGCAAAAGGTATGAATAGACATTTCTACAAAGAAGACATACAAATGGCAAACAGGTATATGAAAATGCTCAACATCATTGAGCATCTGAGAAATGCAACTGAAATGGCTCATATACAAAAGACTGGCAATAGCAAATGCTGGTGTGGATGTGGAGAAAAGGGAACTCTAGTACGCTGTTGGTGGGGATGTAAATTAGTACAACCACTTTGGAGAACAGTTTGGACGTTCCTCAAGAACCTTAGAATAGAGCTACCATATGATCCAGCAATCCTACTACTGAGTATTTACCCCAAAGAAAGGAAATCGGTATATAAAAAAGATACCTGCACTGCTATGTTTGCTGCAGCACTGTTTAGAATTGCTAAGATTTGGAAGTGAACTAAGTGTTCATCAACAGGTGAATAGATCAAATATATATATATAGTGCATATACACAATGAAGTACTATTCAGTCATAATAAATAATGAGATTCAGTTATTTGTGGCAACATGGATGAAAATGGAAATCATAATGTTAAATGAAATAAGCCAGACACAGAACAACATCATATGTTCTCACTTATGCGTGGGATATAAATATAAAATCAATTGAACTCATGGACATAGAGAATAGAAGGATGGTTACCAGAGGCTGGGAAGAGTAGTGACAGTTGGGGGAGAAGTGGTGATGGCTAATGGGTACAAAAAATAGAATGAATAAGACCTATTATTTGATAGCACAATAGGGCAACAATATTCAATAATAACTTAATTGTATATCTTAAAATAAAGTATGTGATTGCATTGTTTGTAACTCAAAAGATAAATCGTTGAGGGAATGGATATCCTGTTCTCTATGATGTGGTTATTTCACATTTCATGTCTGTATTAAAACATGCCATGTACCCCATAAATATACACACCTCACATGTACTCACAAGAGTTAAACATTTTTTTAAATTTTAAAAAAAGAAATTAAAACTTGAAAATAGCTCAAATATTTGTCATATAATAACATCACAATAATGATTACCTCTGACGGCTAGGATATGGGGTCAATTTATTTTCTTCCTTCTGCTTAATGTATTAATTAATATTCTACAGTGAATATTATCATTTTTATGAACAGAAATAGAACTACTTATTCAGTTTTTTACTGTTGTAGCTTTTCTCCTCTCAATTCCTAATTGAAATGATCTTGACACTTTGGCCTTCCACCAGATAAGACTATTTAACTGGTTTAAGTAACGATTTCTAAATCCTGATCACATTGAAGTGTGGCTGTGGCTGTGGCTGTGGCTGTGGATGTGTGTGTAACCTTGACTAAGGCCTAGAAAATCCCTGATCTCATCGCCTCATCAATTAAATTGGCTTAACAATAACTTAAATGACTATGTGTAAGTGCCTAAACAAGCTGATACCTTGAGGTTACTACTACAAAGATCTTAGATTATACAAACTCATGAAGAAAAATCACCATTCAAGGACTGTAAGGAAATCTTTATTAGCCTTAATATAAGACAACTGACAGTATGACAATAAGCCCTTAACAGCATTTAAAGAAAAATAGTTTTTTTTTTTGTCAGATCAGGCTGATTTACCATGAATCTATTCTATACTGTGATGGGCCCTAGTAATGTGTTCACATGGTCATGTGTATTTGCAAAATTTTAACATACAAGATGTTTTAGCCACAATCTATTATGATCATTATCTTTTCAACTCTAATTTTTAAAAATATAAAAATTTTTTAAATTAAATTTACTTTTTATATATGGTTATAACAAATTATCATCTAAAATATTCAAAATATTTGTTATATTTAAATGATAATACAAATTACATTTAATAAACAGCAAAATTTTAAATTAAATTTAAACAAATAAAAATTTAATTTTACCACAGTTTTATAAATGTAAGTATATTTTATAATATATCTTTATAAAGAAAACTATTAATAATTCCATTCTTCAATGTAAATCAATATCATACTTCATATGTGTTAAATCTATACTTCCATAATTGTAAATTTAGGGCTTATATAAATTATTTAATACTGCAAAATGTTCCTAAGCTGCCATGTGTGAAAGCCATGCTAATACCTGAATATTTTCAAAGCTATAAATTTGAACATGAACTGAAGAAATAAAATGGACACTCAGAACTACTGAGATTTTATACTACATTTTGCAAGAATCTATTATTTTATATCTGAGATGAAAGATTTTATTATCTACTTTTTACAAAGTTTATTCAGATAAGAACTACATTGATATAGGCAAAAGACATGAAAAGTCATTTCATTCTAGAGGAGGTGTATAAGGCAAACAACCACGCGGAAACTTGATCATCTGACTAATAATAAATGTAATAGTCACTACAATAAGAGCAAAGTATTATTCTTCTATTAAATTAGAAAAGCATTTTAAGTATTTTTTAAGCTTAATAACAGGAGAGCAGAATAGAGAAACTGGCATAGTCATACCTTTCTGGTGGTGTGGGAAATTGGCACAATTATTCTGGATATGTACTCAAAATTTTATTAATGTATCAAGAGACATAAAATTACTCACATCCATTCTTTTAATAAACTTACTCAAGAAATTGCTTTAAGAAACCTATTCAAAAAAGAAGAAAAATTCCCTATATACAAAAATATATAGATCTTTGTATTAGAAAATTGGAGACAACATTGATGGTTTCACATGGGAGAAAAAATAAGCCGGTTATGTTACATCACATGTGCAAAGCATCTATTAAAAATTATAAATAAAAACTCTAGCAAATGAAAAAAACCGTTTTTTAAGTGAAGAAACAGCATCAAATTGAAGACACGGTATGCTTAAATGATGTAAAATATTCCTACATATGGCTTAAGACTTGCCAGAGAACAGAGGATTAAAAATAACTATAAGACTATGTGCATTTTTTTCCTTTCTAACTTTCTTCATATTACAAGTAATTTTATTTTAACTTGCATCTATATCCAACTTACAGGTCATTGTCTCTCATTTCCGTATGCCTAGTGCCAACCCAGAAAATATCCTGACCCTCCATCTTCTCTTCATAAGTGATGGCAAAATTCCAACCCTGGATAAAACAATATCTACTTATCTACTTTCTCTGTGCCTACACACAGACAGCTGATTGCTGTCAGAGGAAATAATATGACCAGGATTTGGGTAGGACTCTAAATTAATGGTTATGAATCTCAGATAAGTCCCCAGCTACTCTGGCTGTTTTAATGTATTGTTTCTGTTTGCCCTCCCATGTCTTACAGTGATTATTTTAAAATTAGTTCCATTAATTTCACATATCTGATGTGTCCTCCTCCTCACTCACTTTCAGCACATTATTTTACCGAGAAAATAGAAGCCATTGAATAGAAATATTTTAACTTCCATATATCACATCTGAAAACCTATCTGAATCTAAGATATAGCATAGCATAATGATTAAGAACATAACCTCTAAAACTAGATCTTCTATGTCTGAAACCTAGCATTGTCACTTACTAGCTATGTGATTTGAGAAAAGTAATTTAATCTCTCTTTAATTCTATCTTCTCATCAGTTAGCTAGAGGTAATAATAGCCCTACATAAAACTGTTAGAACCATAAAAGAATTTAGCTTTTGTAAATATAAAGGATTCAATAAATATTAACTGTGGTTATCTGAACCCATTCTTTTTACCTTTCTTACATTCATAAATTGTCTCTGAAAAACTAAATTAAAAAAGAAAGAAATGATCTAAGTTATATCTGCTTCTCCAATCATTTATACTTTGTGGTTTGGGTTGAAGTTTACTAAGAAAATTTAGTCACACACAGATTTTAGATGGAAAGGGATGGAAGAAAAGTATTTTATTAATCTTCAGATATAACTGTAGATATTCTTTAATTCTACACTTGACACATGGTAGTTTCTTAAAGATTAGTTAAATGTGGAATCTGAAGAACTAACAATGAACTTTTTGTACTTCATTACTTTAAAAGTAATTGATATATGTTGCACATTGAATAAGTATTTTATCCATGAATGATTTCATACCATCTTATGCTGATAATTTGGAAATACGTATTCATTGATGTATGCAGATCTTTCAAATGTTGACACATTCATTTATATAGTATCAAAAATCACATTAGTTAATAACATCACAGATATCATCACAAAATGTGTAATTAGTTGAAAGATATGAGGTTAACAGCGTTAGTTAAAAATTTTTCAAAATTCCAAATTACACATGAAGGATCGAATTTTATTTTCAAGTGACAGGCTGACTCCATCCAGTTTCAGCAATTTTCTCGCCCAATAGTAGTCTTAATAACCACAGTTTGACAGTTATTCATTAAGATAAGTATGTTGTACCATGTAATAATAATGGCTAGTTCAGCTGGCAAATAAATCACACATGTGTTTTTCTTTGAGACAACCATTAGGCTTTAGTACACAGCAGAAGTCCTTTATATATATTTCCCATTTAGTCACATAAAATACTAAAAAAATAGGTAATAAAAATTGATATTTAATAAAATTAAGTTTTACTACTTCATCAAAGCCATTCTTAGATAAAACTGGCTTTTGTTTTTACTGTGAATACAGGGTGTTAAATAATACAACAAATACTGGTATAGTTTACTGCACTGACTTGACTGGTGCTAAGGTATAGCCAGTTTTATCTATCATTTTTTTTTTTTGCACCATCATTTTAAATGTCAACATGGTATAAAAGTTAAAGAGTGTGTTAATATTGTTATGAAAATAGTTTTTACCTCAAGGTTCCCCCGAAAGGATCTCAGGAACCCCAAAGTTTCCATGGACTACATTTTGATAATCACTAGTGTTGTCCCAAATACCTTCCATATGGATATCCAATTCGCCAAGCACAATTTACTGAAGAGACTCTTCTTTCTTCATTGTATTACAGTATCACATTTGTCAGTCAGGTTACTGTATATGTATGGGTCTGTTTCTTGGTTCTTTTATGTGATCCATTGCTTCATTTCTTTATGCTTGTGACAGTATCATACTGCCTCAGTTCCTATTGTTTTATAATATGTCTCAATAACTGGTAGTTTATCTCCTCAAGCTTTGTTTTCTTAATACACCCTTGCCTGCTCTTGATCTTTTGCATTTTCATTTGAGTTTCATAATCAGTTTAAAAATTATCTCAAAAACCCTGCTAATATTTTTATTTGATGGCATTAAATTTGTAGAATTATTTGGAAAAATTGACACATTTGCAGTGCAGAATGTTCTAATTCATCATCACATATACCTCTATTTCTATAGATATTTCTTAGTTTCTCTCAAGTATAATCTTTCAGTTGTCAATAGAGACGTATTGCAAATCTTTCATTTGATATAGTTTTTAAGTACAATTAGATTTTTTTTTAGATTTCCTACATTTTAATTGTGAAAAAATATAATCAAATTAAAATTTACCATCTTAACCATTTTTAAAGGGTACAGTTCAGTAGTATTAAGTATATTTACATTGTTGTGCAGTTAATCTCCAGAACTCTTTCATCCTGCAAAACTAAAACTCTGTACCCATTAAACAGTAACTCTCCATGGGACTCTCTCTCCAGCCCCGGGTAGCCACCATTCTACTTTCTCTCTCTATGACTTTTACTATTCTAGGTACTTCATATGAGTAGATTCATACAACATTTGTCCTTTTGTGTCTAGTTTATTGTCCTTAGCATAATGTCTTCAAGGTTCACCTATACTGCAGCATATACCAGACTTTCATTCCTCTTTATGGTTGAATAATATTGCATTATATGCATAAAGCACATTCTGTTTATCAGTTAATCTTTTGATAGGCATTTGGGTTGTTTCTACCGTTTAGCTATTGTGTTGCTATGAATAATGTTGTAAAAGTATTTGATTCCCTGTTTTCAATTATTTTTGATGCATACCTGGAATTCCTGGAAAATATGGCAATTCTATATTTAACTTTTTAAGAAACTGCCATAGTACTTTCCAAAGTGGCTGCATCATTTTATATTTCAACAAGCAATGTTGGATAGTATTTTTTATGAAATATATTTTGACTTGTATGATGTTGCTACATAGACTCCTTTGGATTTTCTAGATATATAATCATGACATATACAGGAAATGAGAGTTTCATTATTTCCTTTCCAAACCTTATACATTTTATTTATTTATTTATTTTTCTTTTGGCCAGACTGGCTTTGCTAATAAAGCCCCATATAAAAGTGGTGATTCGTTGAGAGGCCGAGGCGGGCAGATCACGAGGTCAAGAGATCAAGACTATCCTGGCCAACATGGTGAAACCCTGTCTCTACTAAAAATACAAAAATTAGCTGGGTATGGTTGCATGCGCCTGTAGTCCTAGCTACTCAGGAGGCTGAGGCAGGAGAATTGCTTGAACCGGGGAGGCAGAGGTTGCAGTGAGCCGAGATCACATCACTGCACTCCAGTCTGGCACCCGGCGACAGAGTAAGACTCTGTCTCCAAAAAAAAAAAAAAAAAAAAAAGATTACAAGCTTCTTTATCACATTCCACAGTTCAGTAAAAAAGTTTCCATAATTTTCTGATTGACTATAATATGTACTGTGGGGTTTCTGTAGATGCCCTACATCATATTTTTCTTCTAATTTGGTCTTGAGGCCTCTCTCTGAAGAGTGAGTCTAAATTCTAGCTCTGTCCTGATGAATCTCCAAGAGATTTGTTCATGGATATTTAATGTGTCTTTCATAGCATACTTCCTTATCCTGGTGAATGGCCTAATGTCTAAGTGTCTGACTCATCACCAGGTGCTCCTCTCACAGGAAACTTGTTTATACTTACAGATGCTCTTGTGGCTCCTGTCTGACATATGTCTAGTTTATTCTTACCAAGATAGATGGAGAGCCTTGACTATGAAAAATGTTAAGTTTTGGTGTGTCACTAAAATGAGAAACAGAGGAGACAACTCAACAAAACACATGAAGTAACAAAAGCATTATGTAACTTACAGATTCCAGAGGGAAGAATGCAGCACACCTCACAGGGTCAACAGGAAGGGAAGAGCTTTCTGGAACATGTACACTCAACCAGCAGGTGGGGTGCAAGAGAGAGAGAGAGAGAAAGATGGACCTGGGGGCCAACATTTATTGGAATTCAGAGAATTACCCAAGTAGATTTCCTGCAGGGAGTTCTAATTTGTGAGTTTAGAGCAAGCAGACATAAATTCTATGGATCCATGCTGTGACTAAGAGTTCACTGAGTGTATCCACACAGTCTATTCGAGGCATGGGGGTCAGTGGGGCAAGTCAAGTAGGTTGTATCTTGCTGTCCCATAGGGAGGTGGTCACCAGGTGGTGGTTGTATAAGGTAAATATCTACATAGAACACATCGAGGAACATAACAGGTAGAGAACTAGAAACTATGTCAAGGGTGACTAAGCCCTCCTTCTGGTATGAGAAAATCCAATTCATATTCCAAATGGATGTTGAGGCAACATAAAATTACGAGAATTCACTTCACCCTGTGGGGTAGACAGAATGATATTCCAAGAAGATGCTCATGTTCTAATCTCTGGAACTCATGAATATATTAGATTATATAGAAACTGGGTCTTTCAGATATAATTAATACTACAGGTCTTAGAATAGGGAGATTATCTGGATTATCTGGGTGGACCTAATCTAATCACAGAGTACTTTCTCTAACTAGAGTTTGAGATGAAATGTAAGAGGAGGTAGGAAAAAAGGCAGTAGAAACTCAGAGAGATTGTAAGCATGAGAAAGACTCAATGTACCATTGCACTAGGACCATTTATAAGAAATAGATAGCAGCCTCTATAAGCTAAGGACACCCCCCAGGTAAAAGCCAGAAAGGAAATAGGAATCTCAGTCTTACAAGCACAGCGAATTGAATTTGTCTAAAACTCTGAGTGAGCTTAGAAGCTGATCCTTTTCCAAGACCCCAGTAAGGAATGAGGACTTGCCAATACCTTAATTTCAGCCAAGTCCACCCAGACATTTGAACACAGAAACTGTGAGATAATTTGTGTTGTTTAAGCGGCTAAAATTGTGGACATTCTTATGGCAGCAGTAGACAACCAACATACGCCCTTTATCTGATTAAAAAAATTCTTTCTAGTCTTAATTTGCTTAGAGTTTTATCATGAAGAGATGCTGGGGTTTTTTTTCAAATGCTTTGTCTTCATCAAACAGAATGATTCTACGAATTTCCAAAGGTCTTTTATGTTCTGTTGGTGTAACTGATTTTCTAATACTAAGCCATTTTTGAATAACTAAAACTTCAGTTGGACGTAATGTATTTTTCTTTTACTAAATCAGTGATTTCTATTTGCTAACAATTTTCTATTTCTTGCAACTATGGAAATGAGAGAGAGATTGATTACATTTACTTTGCTGCCATACTCAGATTACGGAATTGATGTTATGCTGTTCTTTCAAAATAAAGTGAGGAACTATTCTTTCTTCTATTTTCTAGAAGAGTTTGAAAAAAATTGGTATTATTTCTTTCCTAAATACTTGTAGGAATTTATTAATAAGTTCATCTGAGCCTAAAGGTGCTTGTGTGTGTGTATGTGTGTGCATGTACATGCATATTTGTCTGTATGAAAAAAAGTAACAGCAGATTCACTTCTTTCAAAATAATTCCATGTATAAAGATATTCAATATCCTCTGTCAGCTTTGATGGCTCATATTTTTTGAAAGATATTCTATTTCATGCAAATGGTTAAAGCCATCTGTATAAAGTCACTCTAATAATATATCACAATCTTGAATGTCTACAGAATCTATTATGATGTCCCTTATTCTCCCTTTTATTTTTTTATCAGTATTTCTATTATTATCTATATTAATGTTTTAAAGAACAAAACATATTTGTGAATGATGTTATCTATTTTATTATTGCTTTCTAATTCACTGATTTTTGTTCTTATCTTTTTTAACTTTGAATCAGTGTTTATGTGGTATATAGATTTCATTTTCCTATTTTCCTTTAAACTTTCTCTGCGATTAAATTTAAATTTTGCATTTTTTAAGTAACATACAATTGTGTCTTATCTTTTTATCAATTATAATAGCTTAATGTTCTAGTTAGAGTATTTTGCCCATTTTCATTTAATGTAACTTCTTTATAGTTGGATTTATATTACTATCTAAATATTTGCTTTCTACTTAGAACATCTGTTCTACGTTTCTTCTTTTCACCTTCTCTTTCCCAGTTTTTATAACTAATCAAGTATTTCTATTATTTTATTTTCCTTTGTAGTAACTGTATATTTACATTATTTCACTATTCTTCTAATACCCTGAAGATCACAACCCATCTCCATTAATCATCATAGTTTAATAAGTATTAATATTTGTACCACTTCTATACTTATGTAAACTTAGAATATCTAAATCAATTTATGTCCATCACCTCACTATACTATTTTAATATATATTTTAACTTTCTAACACGTATTTATTGATGCAAGAGTAAATATTTTATACTTATTCACATATTTACTTTTCTCAGTGTTATACATTTCCTCCTGAATTTTTATTTTCTATATGATATCATTTTTATTCTACCAAAAGAGCTATCTTTAATTTTTCTTTTAGTGTGGAGTTGCTGGTGAAAGTCTGTTTTTGGCTCTTTGAAAAATGACTTTATTTCACCTTCTATTTTAAAAATTTTTTAATTTTAAAATTATTTTCTTTATTTTTATTTTCTTATTTAAAATAAAGAAAAACATATTAAACAAATGTATACTAAAAAACAATCATTGTTTCTACCACCTACAAGCTGCAGAAATAGAAGTTGTTCAATTACCCAAGGCTTCCCTTTATGTGGCCCATTGTAATCACGGTCCCCACCCCATCTACAACCGACTACTATTCTGACTTTTATATAAATTATTTACCTGCTTTTCTTGGTGGTTTTATCACCCAAGTGTGCATTATAGTTTAGTCTTGCCAATTTTTAAAATATGCAATAAGTGATAAATTATAAGATATATTTTATCTCTCTTACAATATATCTCCTCATACTTCCCTTTCTCCCCTTATTATTTACTTGCTGAAGAACCCAAGCTATGAGAATTGTAGACTTTCCCATAGTCTAGATTTTGCTGGTTGCATTATTATGTTGTAATTCAAAACATTCTATGATCCTCTATGCTTTCTGAAAGTTGGCAGCTAGATCCAGAGCTTAATCAGCAGATTCAAACCCTTTAGTAAGAATAGAAGTGGTATGGTGTTCTTTTATCAGGAGAATGGTAATGGGAGTATCTCTCTCTCTCCTTTTCTGTCTCTCTTCTTATGTTAACAAGCATTGGTATTCAAAGCATAGATCAACTAATTCACTGCTAGGTTAAACAAATTGATATATTAATTCAATTATTTCCTGCCCATTTATTCACCAGGAGATTGTTATAAGGAGACACTTCCTTTCATCTACTTTTTGGTTATCGATTGGGTAACGTTTATATAAGAAAGGTAGTGTGAATGTATGATTTATTCTATTTAATTACTTAATTTTCAAAATATTGAATCATTTGTCATCCTCAGAAGATAATCAGTATGTTCCTATCTAATAGAATAGGAAACTCAATGAATTAAACACCCTTGATAGATTTTAATTTTTTTCAATTTTCTAACAGTTTTGCCACTTTACATTTCTACCAGAAATGTACGAGTGTTCAAGTTGCTCCATCTTTTTGCCCAACACATGGTATTTTTAGTCATTTGTATTTTGTCTATTTGAATGTGTGTGAGATGTGTGTATATGCATATGTGTGCTATCTCATTGTGTTTTAAATTGCATTTTATTAATAAGTAATAATGTTGAGCATCTTTTCATGTTTATTGGCATTCTGGATCCTGAATTATAATTATCTGGAATTCTTTTCTGCCCCCTTACCTTTTCATTCTTCGCTCTCTCCATAGTTCACCTCATCCAGACCCATGGATTTATTATTATATGTATACCAGTGACTTTCAAGTCCAAACTTGGGTCCTAAACCCTTATATCTAAATGCCCACTCTCCATTTTCCATCACTTATTCACTTTTTTTCTTTTGCCTCTTTCCTCTTCTCTCTTCTTGACTGAAATACTGATGTGAAGCCTAGAGACACAACAGTTACCTTGTGACCATAAACACAAGGGCAAAAGGCAACACATTGAGAACGGCAGAAGATAAAAGTGGAAAAATCCTAGGCCACTGGCAGCATTGCGTGCATTACCATCCCTAAACTGCATAATACGGAACGTTTTATTATATAACACAAACAAGGCACAGTGTTTTTTGTTTTTTGTTTTTGAGATGGAGTATCACTCTGTTGCCCAGGCTGGAGTGCAGTGGCACAATCCTGGCTCACTGCAATCTCCGCCTCCCAGGTTCAAGTAATTCTCCTGCCTCAGCCTCCCAAGTAGCTGGAATTACAGGTGTGCATAACCACACCTGGCTAATTTTTTTGGTAAGTTTTCAGTAGAGACGGGGTTTCATCATATTGACCAGGCCAGTCTCGAACTCCTGACCTTGTGATCCACCTGCCTTGGTTCCTCAGAGTGCTGGGATTACAGGCATGAGCCACTGCACCTGGCTGGCACAGTCTTTTTTAAGGCATTGTAATCGGATATTCTTTTATTCTCCGTATAATGCACTGCTGGTACAAGGGGACCTCAAGAAATACTACTTAGTAACCATTTGATTCTATTAGGTTTCAAAGGAAAATCTGAATGATTTGCTCTATAGAATGAGATTTTGTGTATCACCTAACTAAAATACATAGATTTCGGAAATTTGCCAGTTTTGTCATGTCTTCAACATTTACGATTTCTTAAAAGTACTAGTATGCCCATTTTTATTGATATGTACATGTGTATACAAAGATACATATATGTAATATTTTACATATTTGTAGTTATGTACATACGCATATATTAGTCAAAACTCTTTCAATAGCACCTGAGAGAAACCCAACTCAATCAAGCTTAAGGAGAAAGGGGATTTATGGATTCATATATATAAGAATGTCAGGCTTAGATCTGGTCTCCGGAAGAACAATATTCAGAGTCTCAAACAATATTATTAATTTGCTGTTTATTTCTACTTCGTTTATTTTTCTCTTTACTTAGTGTCTACTTTTTCCGTGCATTGGCCTCATTCTCTTTTACCATATGGAAGCTTTCTCTATATAGATAGAGATATACCCAAAGGCAGCTTTAGGTTAAATCATATCATTTTATGGTTCATAGATGAAAGAAAATTTTCTCTCTCTGTCTCTCACGTGTAGAAAAAAGATCCAAGGACAAGGACCTATTTGACACAGCTTCAATGACTTGCTCAACTTCTAGATTCCTTTGGTTATTGGGTCAATTTATGTTTGGTAGGCCTGGCAAATATTAGGTTTTCCAGATTGCTGGAGAAACTTAACTCATCAAAGAAATACAATATATAATGTTTTCTCAAGCAGTGAAGAAATGTTAAGCAAATAATTAATCGATATCTGTTAAGTCCACTCTACTTGGTAGGTTTAAACATATGTCTGTTCATGTCACATTAAGAAGTATAACAATATTACTATGTAAGAAATATAAATGTTAAAGATAATATAACTATAGACAAACCAAAATATCATTGTCCTGATGAAGCAGGCAAACATTTTATACTAACAAATAAGGATTATCATTACCAAATTAATAAATTTACATTTTTTTAAAAGAGAAAGAAGTTCCTCTTCTGGAATTGCACCATGAGGAGCTCCACGGCCCAACTTCCAGTGAAATAATCATAATTGATAAAAATAATATGCATATAGTTATAGATATATTGATACTGATAGATTATATGTACATAAATAGATATATCCATCTATATCTACCTATGCCTATCCATATCTCTATATGTTAAAGTCTCTGTAAATTGACCTAAGGCCTTACAGCAAGCAAAGAAACATTCATTCAAGAAAATCAACTAAAACTTTATAAGAACAGCAAGAGTCTGTGACATTTGAACAATGAGTCACTCTGTCCCTCATCACTCCCACCTCAGCACAATAGGAATGTCTGCAAATACCACTAACATTTCAGAGTACTTAAGCATAAAAGCTAAAACTATAAAACTCTTAGAAAAAGGCGTACATGTAAATATTCATAATCTTGAAACAGGCAATGATTTCTTAGATATGGAATCTAAAGTACAAGCAACAACAACAACAACAAATAGATACATTGGACTTCATCAAAATTTAAAACTGTGCCTCAAAGGACAACATCAAGAAAGTAAAAAGTCCACATAATGGAGAAAATATTTGCAAATAAGTTTTGATGAAATATTTAAATTCAGTATATTCAAATAATTCTTATAAATCTACAATATAAAAACAAACAACCCAATTGCAAAATGGGCAAGAAATTTTAAAATGAAGTCTTTTATCCAGGAAATATATGAAAATGGCTAATAAGCACATGGCAAGATGCTGAACACCAAAGCAAATCAAATGCGCAACGAGATACCAACATTATCCTCACTAGGATGTCTATAATTTTTAAAAAAGAAAAGAAAAAGTGCTGTATTAGGCTGTTCTTGCATTGCTATGAATGCCTGAAACTGGGTAATTTATGAAGAAAAGAGGTTGATTGGCTTACAATTCTTTGGGTTTTACAGGAAGTGAATTGATGACATCTGCTCAGCTTCTGTTAAGAAGTTTACAATTATGGTGGAAGGTGAAGGGGAAGCAGGCACATTACATGGTGAAAGAAGCAGCAAGAGAGAGTTGAAGGGAGGTGCCCCACATTTTTAAATAACCAGATTTTGTGTGAACTCAGCAAGAACTTACTTCTCACCAAGGGGGTGGCCCAAGCCATTCATGAAGGATCTGTTTCCATGATCAAAACACCTCCCACTAGGCCCTACCTCTAACACTGGGGATTACAATTCAACATGAGATTTGTGTGAGGGCAAATATCCAAAGTTTATCATGGCACCCCTGGCCCTCCCAAATCTCAGGTTCTTCTCAAATTGCAAAATGGAATCATGCCCTCTCAATAATCTCCTAAAGTCTTAATTCATTTCCACATTAACTCAAAAGTACAAAGTACAAAGTCTTATCTGAGGCAAGGCAAGTCTCTTCCGCCTATAAGCCTGTAAAGTCAAACGAGTTATTTATTTCTCAAACACAATGGGGATACCAGAATTACATAAATATTTCCATTCCAAAGGGAGAAACTGGTGAAAACAAAGGGACTGCAGGCCCCATACAGCTCTAAAACCCAGGAGGGCAGTCATTACATATTAAAGCTCCAAAATAATCTCATTTGATACCATGTCTCACATCCAGGTCCAAGTGGTGCAAGGGGTGGGCTCCCAAAGACTTGGGCAGCTTTTTTCCTGTAGCTTTAAGCAGTACAGACTCCAGGGCTGCCCTCACAGATTGTCAGGTGCCTACAGCATTTGCTGGCACAGGGTTCAAGATGCCAATGGATCTACCATTCTGTGGCCTGGAGGACTGTGACCCCCTTTTCATAGCTCTACTAAGCAGTGACTCACTGGGGACCCATGTGGGGGTTTTAATCCCCATATTCCGCCTTGTCATTTCCCTAGTAGAGCTTCTCTTTGAGTTTTCTACCTTTGCATCAGGCTTCTGCCTAGACACCCAGGCATTTCATATATTCTCTGAAATCTAGGCAGAGGCTGCCAAGAATTCACCACTCTTGCGTTTGTGCACCTGTAGGCTTACCACCACATGGAAACCACCAAAGCTTATGGCTTGTGCCCTCCAGAATGGCAGCCCCAGCTGTATCTGGGTCCCTTTGATTGAGGCTAGAGCTGGAGTAGCCAGAATGTGGGGAGCATTGTCCTGAGGCTGCATAGGGCAACAGAGCACAGGACCTGGCCCACAAAATCATTTAGTCTTCCTGGGCCTCTGGCCTGTAATGAAAGAGGCCACCTTAAAGGTCTCGGAAATTACTTGAAGACTTTTCCCCCATTTTTTGAATATTAACACTTGGTTCCTTTTTAGTTATGCAAATTCCTCTAGCAAGTGGTTGTTCCACAGCCTACTTGAATTTCTTTTCTGGAAAAACCTTTTTTTTTTCCTCTGCCACATGGCCAGGTTGCAAATTTTCCAAATGTTTACACTCCATTTTCTGTTTAACTATATATTCCTACCTTAAGTTATTTCTTTGCTTCAACATCTGAGCTTTGAAACAACCAAGTCATATCTTAAATGCTTTGCTTTGCTTCTTAGAAATTTCTTTTGCCAACTCAAACTTCCACAGATTCCTAGGAAATTCACAGAATGCAGTCAAGCTGTTTCTTAAGGCATAGCATGCATGACCTTTGCTCCAGTTCCCAAAAAATTCCTTGTTTCCCTCTAAGACCTTGTCAGCCTAGGCTTCACTGTCCATTAGTCTCTAGCATTTTTGTCTAAACCATTTAACTAGTCGCTAAGAAATTCCAAACTTTTCCTCATCTTCCTATCTTCTGAGCCCTCCAAGCTCTTCCAACCTCTGCCTGTTATCCAATTCCAAACTAATTCCACACTTTCAAGTATTTTTATAGCCATACTCCACTCCTAGCACCAATTTTCTGTATTAGGTCATTCTTGATTTGCTATAAATAAATAACTGACACTGGGTATTTTAATAAAGAAAAGAGGTTTAATTGGCTCATAGTTCTGCAGGCTTTACTTAGAACATAGCGGCAACCTTTGCTTGGCTTTTAGGGTAGTTTCAGGAAGCTTACAATCATGACAGAAGGCAAAGATGTAGCAGGCATATCACATGGTGAAAGCAGGAGCAAAGAGTATGAAAGAGTGGGAGGGAGGTACCACACAGTTATAAAAGACCAGATATCATGTGAACTCAGAGCAAGAGCTCACTTATCACCAAGGGGATGACACAAGCCGTTTATGAAAGATTCACCACCACGATCCAAATACCTCGCACAAGACCACATCTCCAACATCACGGATTGCATTTCAACATGAGATTTGGGCAGAGACAAATATCCAAACTATATCGAGTGTTTACATGGATATAGAGAAATTGGAATCATCATAAACTGCTGGTGGGCATATAAACTAAGACAGCTGCTATGGAAACAGTCTAGTGACTTCTCAGAAGTTAAACATATATTTCGTATGATTCATAAATTTCACTCTTAGGTGCATAGCAAATACTACTCCCATTGTAAGAATGCCCCAAATTTTGCTTATCTGCTCATCAGTTGATGGTAATTTGGGTTGTTTCCATCTTTTGGCTACTATGAGTAATACTGTTATGAACATCTATGTACTGGCATTTGTGTGAACTTCTGACTTAGGTACCTGAGAGTTAATGGCTACATTTGCACAGAGTTTCTTAAGGGGTTATGAAAATGTTTTATAACTAATGTAGTGGTGGTAGCAAAACTTAGAATATGCTAAAAACCATTGAATCATACACATTAAATGGGTGAATTGTATGGTATGTGAATGGTATCTTAATAAAGCTGATAACAAAAAAGAAAAAGATAGAGAGGTTTTTACAGTAACAATAATGTATGCTCTTCTGTAACATTGGCTTTTTATAGGATTTTATAATAAAATTTAAAATAATCTGAATACTACTTTACTTTTTATATTCTAATGAAGAAAAGTATTTTGTGTGTATATAGTACTTGTGTGATTTCTCCCACACTTGAAAAAGAATCAAGGTATTCTGTGCTGAATTCTAACTAGTATTCATTAATACAGTGGTGTATAATTACCTCAGCCAGTAGAACTTAATTATAAACGCTATTTGGCTGTTAAAAAAATTCTATTCTGCATTGAAAAGTTTAATGTGTCCACATCCACCCCTAAAGGTATTTTGTCATGCTGAAATCACTATGAGGAAAGAATTATAAATTTTCTAATTCTTGTTGAGATCACTATGAGAAAATAATTATATGTTTACTAACAATGTTCAGTTAATACATCTAAAATATTTACTTTTACAATATAGCTATTTAATTTTACAATCTTCTATGTTTTCACATAAGAAGAAGCACGTTTAATACCTCAAAATGAAGAGATCTGATTGCCTGGATGAAAACAAAAACTTTGAAGTTAATAATCCTGTCAAATAATGGCACGTTTACTTAAAGAATTGGCAAACTTTCAGTTATGCCAAATTTGTTTTCCAAAGTTAGTCCAGCTACACTAGAGAGAATTTCAAAACCATTTGTTTGAAGCAATTAGCTTTTAATCAATGTTTCAGGTCAATCAATATTTTTGGCACTTTTCAAATAACAGGACACAACTTGTTTTGACACTGAATGGAAACTTACTTTTGACTACTCCCTTCCTTCAATTATTCACTTGTCACTAAATCTACCTTTAAAAAGTCACTAAATTATCTGTCACTAAATCTACCTTACAAAAGTCTCTCTGTATGCATCTTGTGGCTAGCTTAGGTTGCTCAGGTTTTCACTCTTAATGTCTCTCTTTTCTATCCTTTTGTACATATTCAAAATAGTTATGAAGCCTACAGAAGCGAAAGGGGTGATAGGAGTGGTGATACCTAGGTAGTTTTTGTGTGTGTATGTTTTGTCACATTGCAGAGGATTTCAAATAATTATCTACTTCAAAGTATTTTATAAATTTATTCTAATATTTGATGCAACATGTTATAGGAAGTATTTATCAATAAGAAGGTAAAAGATAATCTTCTGAAAATATTTGCATTTTACTGGAAATTTAATATTTCTTTAGGGAACCCAGCATACATTTTTTTTCCACCCAACACTCAGTAGGCAGCTTGCTCAGAATCTTCTTGAGGCCATCATGCAATGGGATATGTAACTAAAATATTTTATTCTGTTCTAAATGGAAAAGTGTCTACAAGCTGTCACAAGTAAACTGCAGATAGGTAAATTGATTTGTTTTACAATGTATCAGAAGTTTTTATAATGGATCTACCTCTTCATTGAATCATCAAAATTAACTAACTGTTTTGGCATTTTGTAAACTCATATATATATATATATATATATCTTAAATATATATATTTTAAATATATATTCAAGATATATATCATATATATATCTGTGTTTACAAATATATATATTCATATATATGTTTATATATATTCATGCAAGTATATAAAAATGTTTTATAATGCAGGGAATTATTCTCATATCTTTTGGTAGTTTAACAAGTGTACCATATCATCCTTAGTACACATTATATTCTTGAATAGAATACTTTTTCAACTTAAGCACAATCTCATGTACACAGTCTTCTTTACAACATCACACAGTACAGGTTAAGAATAGACTTTGAAAAAGTTTACAAACTGAGGTTCAACAAGCCGGAAGCATGCATTTACCAATAGTTTTTCATTTTTTGATAACTATGCTTATTGTATCACTTATATTTTATAGTTGGAGAAATGTGAGCTTCAGAATTTTTAATTGACATAATAATTGTACATATTCATGGAGGTTGTTATGCTGCAATACCTATAATGTATACTGATCGGATCAGGGTAATTAGCATATCCATCATCTCAAACATTTATCATTTCTTTGTGTTGGGAACATTCAATATCCTCCTTCTAGCTATTTGAAACTATATATTATTGTTAACTACAGTCATCCTACAGTGCTATAGAACACTAGAACTTTGTCTTCCTATCCAACTGTAATTTTGTATTACTTAACAAATCTCTCCCTAGCCTCCTCCTCACCCCTTCTCGGTCTCTAGTATCCTCTGTTCTACATTTTACTTACATGAGCTGATTGAAGCCAGATCATCTAGTAAGTTAATGATGGACTCAAGTTTAGAATGAGTCTCCTGATTCCAGATTAGTGTTTTTTTCACTCCAATGTTTCTGAAAATGTGCCCTTTGCGTTAGAATTACCCATCTATTTGCTTGTAAAAATGTAGATGACCGAGGTCCATTTCAGTACTTTTTTTTTTTTTTTTTTTTTTGGTCTCACATATTTGAGCACATGAATGTCATGAGCTCTTGAGTTTTACAATCTCCTAGGGAGAAAAACAGCAAAAATTCTGATTGACCCAACTTGATTCAGGTATCTATCCCTCTATCAATTAATAGTAGATAGAAAAAAGATATTTTCACATGTAAAGATAAGCCTCTGCCAAGGCCTAGAGGTAGACAAGTGTGAAGCATTTGTGAGAAAGGAGTAGTTCTATTTGAAAGAGTGAAAGATTCATGTGGCTAGAAAATAATGAAAAAGTAGCTTGGAGTAGATTATAATGGCTTTGTATGCCAGATAGACTAGTTTGAACTTTATTCAGTAAAGGGAAATCAGCGAAGGTTTTTGAGCAGAAAGCAGCATGGCAGAGTTAAGATTAATCTTCCACCACTAAGCAAAGTGAATTTGAGTGGAGGTGAACCAGAACAGCAGTTCTCAAACTTGTACATACCTCAGAAACATTTAAGATGCTAGTTCTAAAAAAAAGCTAATTTCAGTTTCTTAGCCCCAGAGATTGTACTTATGGGGTACATTCCAGGAAATATTTATTATCAACACCTCAAATGTTTCTTACATACACTAAGGCCTGACAGCTTCTGCTCTGGTTTGTCTTTACTCTGACCTTCTCAATGCATACATTAGTGATTCACTTGAAATAGGGTGGACTGTGGGACAGAGATGATCCTAGGCTGTCTCTAAAGCAGACAGCTGTGACTCAAGTCAAGCCAGTTTTTGCCATGGGACAATGTAGGTCTAATTTTGTTTGATAATCTGATCTTTCAGGAGAAGTCAGATATCCCAGTTATGGGAACTCTCTCAATTTTCAAATGTTTAATGTGAATTGTGTGTGTTTGCAAAGCAAATTGAACAAAATTCTTTATTTTTGTTAATTTTTATTTCTTCTTAAAAAAAAAAAACGAGATACATGTGCAGAAAACGCAGGTTTGTTACCTAGGTATACATGTGCCAAGGTGGTCTGCTGCACCTATTAACTCATCCTCTAACTTCCCTCCTCTCACCCCCCATCCTCCAACAGACCCTGGTGTATGTTGTTCCCCTCCCTGTGTCCATGTGTTCTCATTGTTCAACTCCCACTTCTCAGTGAGAATATATGGTGTTTGGTTTTCTGTTCCTGTGTTAGTTTGCTGAGGATGACGACTTCCAGTTTCATCCATGGTCTCATTCCTTTCTATCGCTGCATAGTATTCCATTGTATATATGTACCACATTTTCTTTATCCAGTCAATCATTAATGCAAATTTGGGTTGGTTCCATATCATTACTATTGTAAATAGTGCTGCAATAAACATGCATATGCATGTGTCTTTATGCATGGAATGATTTATATTTCTTTGGGTATACACCCAGTAATAGGATTGCTGGGGCAAATGGTATTTCTGGATCTAGATCCCTGAGGAATCGCCATACTGTCTTCCACAATGGTTGAACTAATTTACATTCCCACCAACAGTGTAAAAGCATTCCTATTTCTCCATAGCCTCACCAGGATTTATTGTTTCCTGACTTTTTAATAATGTCCATTCTGATTGGTGTGAAATAGTATCTCCTTGTGGTTTTGATTTACATTTCAGTGATGTTGAGCTTCCTTTCATGTTTATTGGCAAAGTAAATGTCTTCTTTTGAGAAGTGTCTGTTCATATCCTTTGCCCACTTTTTGATGGTGTTGTTTATTTTTTTCTTATAAATTTGTTTAAGTTCGTTGTAAATTCTGCATATTAGACCTTTGTCAGACGGGTAGATTGCAAAAATTTTCTCCCGTTCTGTAGGCTGCCTGTTCACTCTTATGATAGTTTCTTTTGCTATGCAGAAGCTCTTTAGTTTAATTAGATCCCATTTGTCAATTTTGGCTTTTGTTGCAACTGCTTTAGGCATTTTTTCATGAAGTCTTTGCCCATGACTATGTCCTGAATGGTATTACCTAGGCTAGGTTTCCTTCAAGGGTTTTTAAGGTTTTGGGTTTTACATGTAAGTCTTTAATTCGTCTTGCATTAATTTTCATATAATGTGTAAGGAAGGGTCCAGTTTTAGTTTTCTGCATATGGCTAGCCTGTTTTCCCAGCACCATGTACTGAATAGGTGATCCTTTCTCTATTGTTTTTGTCTGGTTTGTCA
>CAUYLG010005517.1:0-48568 GCA_963573385.1 Cacajao melanocephalus | reverse complement strand
GGCATAAAAGAGGTTTTTAATACCCATTTTTAGACTGCATTCTAGCCTGGGCAATAGAACAAGAATCCCGTTCTCTCTCCCTCTTTCTCTTCCTCTTTCTTTCTCTCTTACATTCTTTTTTTTTCTTTCTTTCACTCTTTTCTTCTTTTCTCTCTTTTTCTTTCTTTCAAAAAAATAAAAAAATAAAAATAAAAGGGCAAAGGACTTGAATAGACATTTCTTCAAATGAACAGTGAACATTATGAAAACATGTTCTACATCCCTAACCATTAGAGAAATACAAATCAAAACTACAATGAAATACAATTTCACACCCCTTAGGATGGCTATTATAAAAATGTTGGCAAGAATGTGGAGAAACTGGAACTCTTATGCATTGATGTAGAACGTAAAATGGAGTGACCACTGTCAAAAAGAGTATGACAGTTTCTCAACAAATCAAATATAGAATTACCATGTATATTAGTCAGGGTTCTCCACAGAGACAGAACCAATAGGCTATATATAGAGAGAAAGAAATGAGAGGGGATTTGTTAGGGGAATTGGCTCATGTGATTATGGAGGCTGATAAGTCCCACGACAGGCTGTCTGCAAACTGGAGACCTTGGAATGCCAGCATCATGGCCCCATTCAAGTCTGAAGACATGAGAACCCAGGGGGCTGTTGGAGTCCAAAGGCTAAAGAGCCTGGAGTGCTGATGTCCAAGGGCAGGAGAAGAGTATATCCCAGCTGCAGGAGAGAGAAAGACCTTTCCTCTGTTTTTGTTCTATTCTGGCTCCCAGCTGATTAGATGGTACCTGCCCACATTGAGGGCAAACCTTCCCCACTTAGTCCACTCACACTCACATGCCAATATCGTGTGGAAACACACTCACGGAAACACCAAAAAATAATGCTTCTCCTGTTCTCTAGTTATTCCTTAATCCAATCAAGTTGACACTTAAAACTAATCACCACAGCATGTGATCCAGCAATTTCATTTCTGGGCACAAAAAAAAAAAACTGAAAGCAGGGACTCAAAGGGATACTTGTATACCCACGTTCATAGCAGTGTCATTCACAATAGCCAAAAGGTGAAAGCAACCCAAGTGTCCATTAACAGATGAATAAACAAAATGTGGTGTGTGTGTGTGTGTGTGTGTGTGTGTATTCAGTCTTAAATAAAACATTCAGTCTTAAAAAGTAAAGAAATTCTGACACATGCTACAACATAGATGAACCTTAAAGACATTATGCTAAGTGAAATAAGCCAACCACAGAAGAACAAATATTGTATGATTCTACTTATATGAAGTACCCAAAGTAGTCAAATTCATAGAGACAGAAAGTAGAACAGTGGTTGTTATGGGCTAGGAGGAGGGGATGGGCAGTTAGCATTTAATGGGTATAGAGTTTGATTTTAGGAAAATTAAAAATTTCTGGAGATGGATGGTGGAGACTGGCGCACAACAATATGAATGTACATAATGACCCTGAACTGTACACTTTCTAAAATGGTATATTTTAAGTTATAAACATTTTACTACAAAAAAAAGGTAACATACTAAAACGATCTAATGGGTTTTGTGAGAATCACGAGATCCATGTAGAAAAGCCTTGTAATCTATGCAGCCCTTCGCAAATGTTGTCTCTTCTTAGTCATTATCACTCCATTGTTCCCAATCTGATACCACTATCCGCATGCTTTACCCAGCCACACTTACCCAACAGCACACTGTATGAATCTGAGTGCTATCTGGTGAATATCCATCTTCATTTTGCTAAACCCTGGATGCCATGTGCTAGCCAACAATATCCTATTGTTCTGGTTCTTAAACAAAACAAAAACTCAAAGACTTCCTCCTCTTACCCAGTTTTTCCCAATGATTGGCTTGGAAGCAGTCCTCATTCAGTAATAAAAGGTTACCATGCCATGGTCAAGGACGGGGCAAATCTTCCCCCAATTCAGTCGAACGCCCTGGCCTTCTACCAAACAACATATCTCATAACACATCCTTTGAGCAGGTGAACAATTCTGAACCTTCTTTGAAGGAACGGGATTCTGGGAAAGGAATAAAATAAATATACACAGTATGCACTGAGAATTAAATTAATTAGCTAAGAAATAAAGAAGGAAAATGGTAAAACATGACCAGATTTGATGGACTAGACAACTCTCTGTAGAGTAGCCTCAGGGCTGAACCCTCAAATATTCCCAGAAAGTAGACACATTTCTGTAGAACCAGCCTAATAATGCAGCAGTGCAGAACTTAAGAATGACATTTCTTTCTAGAAAGCAGACCAATTGATATCTTCATCCTGGTATTGATCAGGATCTGTGTCAGCATTCAGGTGCTCTCTGGCTACAAGTTTCCTTAGCTCTGGCAGGCGCTGCTCATTGAAGATTTCTCCACACAGGTAATACTATCGGTCTCATTTGGCACCGTTTTCATGCAATGACAACTATCTAGAAGCTGCTGCCTTTCCAGATAACCCCTGTGACACCAATGAGGGATTTTATTCCATGACTCTTTGAAGAGGTTTAAACATGGATCAAACATGAAGTAGTATCTACCCCAGTCTTAGAAATTTAACCTTCTATGACTGGAAGAAAAAACCCAAGTTTCTGTGCCTTACATTCTTGAATATCTTTGCTTGTTTCACTTGTGTTTACCTTACTCAAGATTCTTAGTGTCATCAACAAGACTGGATAAGAACTCAGGACTTTTCTACAAAGTTTTCTGCCAGTGCTCCACAAATCATGACTATGGTCTCGCAAATTCTTTGATTCTCCACTAGGTACCCTTTCTCTTCCATTCAAAGCCCCAAATAACATTTACGCTATATATTTAGTCCCGTTCTTTGTAGAAATGCTTCTTTGCTTGTATTCCCCCTACATTTTCATACCATACCTATATTGTTAACTGAGGCTCAGCCATAACACCAACAACAGTATGAAACATCCCACCTTCTTTTTTTTTTTCCAGGCAAGAATTTCAATGAATTGACCTGTTACCAACAACATAAAAAACCAGTATAATATATACAAAATTATTTTGCCAGGAGAAAATTTATCATGATTTATCATATTGGCAACAGAAGACATCCTGCCGACCTCCAAGTGGCTGGCATAGTTCATCCACCCCGTGACAGGCCCACTGGGACTGCAGTGAACATGCCTGTACCTCAGCACAAAGTCCCCTTTACCTGAGAAATGTACACAAGGAGAGATGAAGAGCGTGTACCCAAAAGGAAGAGGAGAGGCTGGGGACCCTGTGTCCCGAGCTCAGAACTTCAGGGGGATGACTGGCCAGTACTTGGGCTGCTTTTGGTCACAGTGCTTGTCAAAGCTCAGCTGCACCGCAGCCTCCATGGCCTGGATCTTGGCGGCACTGTCCCCATACAAACGCTTCATCTCGGCCTGGTGCCACTCACCTGGCCTCTCAGTTGGGGCCTCTACTGACCGGGGGATGTTGCAGTACAGGTCGTGGTCAGCATTCACATAGCTCTCCAGGCACTCAGCATCCAGCTGCTGCTGCCTCCATCGTTCTTCTCTGTGCCGCTTGGTCTCTGCAAAGTACTGGCGGAGCTCTTCGGTGATTTCCACATTGCTCAGGTCACATTCTATCTCTGCATCTGACTCGGTCTCCAACCCTTCCTCTTTGGACAAAGCTTGGTCTTCTCTTGTGGATGCCTGGATCCTACTGCTGTCATGTAGATTCTGCCCAGACCCTCTGAAATGTAAAGAACTGCAGGGGGAGTCCTGCCAGGCCACATGATCATCATAGAAAGACTGAGGATATGTAGCCTGGATACTGTAAGAGCTTCGGGGAAGAAATACAGGAGGGAAGCACCATGGAACACTGAAATAGGATTCCATGGCCTTCCTGTAGGCATTCTGGTGGGTGTGCATCCAACCCATTGCTGGATGATAATGTTGCCAGTATCTTGCATATACTGGATGAGAATACCAAGGCCTGGTAGCTTTCAACGTTGATGCCTTCATCGCTGCCATCTCTGATTGTGAAAATCCAAACAGGTGCTGAAACTCATGGGCGCACAGCTTGCAGATCCTGGGCAGTGGTCGAGCAGGGGCCTAGTTTTTCTTGGAGACCAACATCCTACCTTCTATCTTCATTTTGCTATTAACTGGAGGCAAAAGAAATGCTGTCACTCAGGTAGTGTCTCAATGAAGGGAAAGACTCTCACAGACAAGCCCTGAGGCAAGAGTCACTAGCACAGAGTCTATAAGTGAAATCTAAAGACAAAAAAGCAAGCACCTAGGATACATCCCCTGCACACATCTCCTCTTTTATAACCAGTACAGTGAAGTTGGTTGCTGAAGTCATAGAACCAATAGTATATTTTCCACAGATGGCTGATGATAGCAGAACATGCCCTGGCTAAGTCCCCCACCCTTTTCTTGAGTAGCTCATTGTTATGAGCCACAGACCCACCAACACCAGGTCACATGTTCTATACTCTTTCCCAAAAACAGTGACAAAATATGCTGAGCCATCCATATTTCCTCAGTTATACTGAGGCAGGAGACATAACAATTAAGCAGTCTGTGGAGCCAGAGCAACCTGGGCTCAAACCATGCCTTAGCCACTTGTTGTGGGACCTAAGGAAAGTTACTGAAACTTCTTTAGACAAGTTTATCAATAAAATGGGTACAGTTGACTGGCTCCAAGACTTCTTGACCCTTTGATGTATTTGTCCTGCATAATTCCTAAGACTGTGATTATAATGGATTTTACTCTCATGATTAGGTTGTTACATAGCACAGTTGACTTTAATACAGGGAAATTAGCTGATGGGCCTTGCCTAAGCACAAGAGCCCTTTAAAAGCAGAGTTCTCCCCAGCTGGTCAAAAGAGAGGAAGTCAGAGATTCAAAGCATAAGAAGGCTTCAAAGTGCCATCACTGGCTCTGAGATGTGGAAACCCACATGTAAGGACCAAAAAGAAGCCCCTAGGAGCTAAGAGCTACAGCCCTCCACCCAACAGCCAGCAAAGAAACAAGGGCCTCAGTCCTACAACCACAAAGAACCAAATTCTGCCAACAAGAAAAATGAGCTTGGATAACATTAGGAGAAATACCTAATTAAATGACGGGGAGATGGATGTAGCAAACCACCATGGCACCTGTATACCTATGTAGCAAACCTGCATGATCTGCACATGTACCCCAGAACTTAAAGTATAATAAAAAAAAGAAGAAGAACAAAAAATGAGTTTGGGATAAGAGCCCAATACCTTGATTTCAGCCTTGTGAGAGCCTAAGCAAAGAACCCACTCGTGTCCACCCAAACTTCTGACCTACAGAACTGTGAGCTAATAAATGAGTGTTGTTGTAAGCCACTAAGTTTGTGGAAATTTGTTACACAGCAATAGAAAACTAATACAATGAGGACAAAGCAAGTGCTTAATAAATGTTAGCTTTTATTATTACTAACTCATTGGGATCAGCTACACAGTTGTAAGAAGGCTAAAGTACAAATTATTTATGCAAGGTTGGCAGTGCAACATAGCCTTCAGATCCAGGGTCCATTTGGTCTAATATGGCTGATATTAAGTGTTTCTCAAGGGGAGAGACATTATTAGCATTCAATGTGGGGAGGGGTTCATTGTGCAGAACTGCCCTGGACATGGCGGTCCATTTATCATCTCTGGCTCCTTTTCCCCTAGTAGTAGTCATTGCAACAACTGAAAATGCCCCTATACATTTCCAAACATGCTCCTCCATAAGGGTTGAGAACTACTTTAAGGAAATTTCATAAGAAAGCATGGGTGCCGCTGGGTGCGGTGGCTCACGCCTGTAATCCCAGCACTTTGGGAGGCCGAGGCGGGCGGATCACGAGGTCAAGAGATAGAGACCATCCTGGCCAGCATGGTGAAACCCCGTCTCTACTAAAAAAAAAACACACACACACACACACACACAAAAATTAGCTGGTCGTGGCGGTGCGCACCTGTAGTCCCAGCTACTCGGGAGGCTGAGACAGGAGAACTGCTTGAACCCGAGAGGCGGTGGTTGCAGTGAGCCAAGATCGCGCCACTGCAATCCAGCCTGGCGCATGGCGACAGAGCAATACTCTGTCTCAAAAAAAAAAAAAAAAAGAAAAGAAAAGAAAAGCAAGCAAGCAAGCAAACATGGGTGTCTTAATGTTGCCATATTAATAACTACAATGTTACTCAAATTACCTAACCCTAAGTATCACCAGCGGCACTTGTTTAAAAATAACGATTCCCAAGTTCCTTCCCTGGAGTCCCATTCCATAGGGCTGGGTGGAGCCCCAGGAATCTATACTCTCACTTAAAGACCCCAGGTGAACCTTTTGCTCATGTAAGTCTGCGAAACACTGGGTTAGAAATATACTCGACTATACGTGCATTTAGCCAAAGTTCACCACAATGGAACAATGACTCACACCAAAACTCTTTTAAACTGTGCCTTCCACAGAGCTGGACATCTCGTTTTGGACTATTCCATTATACAAGGTATCCTCTTGGTCACACAGTGATTTCAAGTGGGACTCCACAGTCATAGAAATGGGATACTCTTGAAACTTTCCATCCTTACCAGACTTACTTCTTGAAGTGATATGCTCCATGGTGTAAAGTAGCACTTCTTAATTTTTTTCTATTTATCCTATTTCATATACTTTTAATACATGTGGAATTAATAAAAAAGTCCGTGCCTGCAATTTCGTGGTTATTTTACTGTCTTCCTTTTTCGGACAAATCCCTAAAAGGTGGCGCTCTTCGCTCCTTCCTTTGCCCTCCTCTAACCCTATCCTCACTAGGTGACCTCTGGCTTTCCTCCAACCTCGGAAGGGTCTGCCTTTCCGGGTTGATACAACGACCTGTCCTGCATGCCATATCTCAGGAGCGCGGGCACCAAAGTGTGGAAAAACAGATCGATGATGTTTTCTGTTCCGTTTCCAATACTCTGCCTGCCAGAATCCCCCGCCGCACCGCCCCACCACATGGAGCCCACGGGCTACCCGAGAACAGACAAAGGTCTCTACCTCTCCCATTTCTTCAGCTATGTTTCTCTCGGTTGGCATGCCCTTTCCTCCTCTCACTCTATACACGCACAGCTTTAGCAAATAATATGCACGCTTCTGGGACGGGCCCAAGCATTTCCCTCCCCTGATAGGGCGGAACTAAAATGCAAGCGCCACAGTTGTCAGCAAAGGACTTCCCTGTTACCATGGTAAAGCCGCTGCTGCCGTCTTTATTGTGGTTGACGAGTACTTGCAGCAACCTAAGAGAAAATAACAAGGAAGTCTGCAGGCTGAAAGCCTTCAAATTAGGCTGGACTCGGCTGAATTTGGCTCGAAACGAAGTTATCTCAGGGGTGGGGGTTTAGTCCTCCCATGGACGCAACACGCGCCAGCAGCTAATAGAATGTCGTTAGGGGACGGGCTAAGAATCCGTTACGCCCAGCCACTTCCGGCACACGCGCCGTACGGAAGCGTGGTCAGCGCTCGGCTTTTGCTCCGTACGGAAGTGTGCTTTCGTGCACCGGAAGCCGACTCAAGAGAGCTATGGCGGGTTTGACTGTGAGAGACCCAGCGGTGGATCGTTCTCTACGTTCTGTGTTCGGTGAGAGGAATTCGTTGCAGCCAAGCAACTGGAAGGGACGCCCCTCTGCACCTCCCATCTCACGAATCGCTACAGTAGCCGATGGTGGTTCGGGCGTGCAGTTCTCCCTGCCTATCCTGTAGGGCGTCCAACCTGGTGCACTCGTGAGCAAAGAGATGTTCCCATTCTGCCGAGGTCTCGTAGCCTTTCCGCAGTATCACTGGGGAAGTTAGACTAGCGTTCAGCTGCTGTGCGTTTCTCCTTTCAGGAGCTTTAATTATTCTCTAGAAGAGAAGGTGCATTGCAACAGCTCCTCACTGTCCCGTACTACTTCTCACCTTCTGTCCCAGAATACAGACTGTATGCCCAGGGTATAGATCCTAGTGTTCACTTCCTGCCCTCTCCTAAGGACTTTCATACTTTGCTTTGTATCTGTAACATTTTAGTTCCTCAGTAGTGGTAGCGGCCACCTGGTGTCCTGAGATGGCTTGTAAGTGAATGAATGAATGAACTATTAAGACCTCCTCAGAGGAATTTTAAAAAGGATTGAAACTATTCTGAGTTATCTTTTTTGCTGAAAATAAGTTGTTATTTATTTTTTTTAATGTGATTGTTTTAAAGAACCTTTTGAAAGGGACATGACAAAGTGATTTAGAATAATTTTTAAACATCCTCCACTGCATTCATGGTCATTCTCCCTTAAATGTTGTATGTGTGGAAATACATATGAACCTGTTTTTAAAATTATATTAAATAACACTGATATATTTTACTCACTGAAGAGACTTGCAGACGTTAGGTAAATACCAGTGCCTAAGTATTTATTTTCACCAAAGTTAAGGAAAATCAAACACTTGTCAGATCAGTCTGAGAACTAACATTTAGGAGTATCTACACATTTTGTATTTAGTCTCAGTGGTGTATTTCCTTTATTAAGAGGTCTGAAGAAATACAATGGAATTGGAATTGGAGAACATTATTTTGAGCCCGTTTTTACATATTTGATGATATAAGTAGACAGATACTCTGTTTGCTTTCTCACTAAAGATCTAGGTTATAAACTCAGAATTTATTGTTACTTATTTTCTTCCTTAGTGGGGAACATTCCTTATGAAGCTACTGAAGAGCAGTTGAAGGACATCTTTTCTGAGGTTGGACCTGTTGTTAGTTTCAGGTGAGATCCCTTTTTACTTCATGGTGGGAGCTTCTTAAAAATCACCACCGATTTGGCTCATAGTAATAATGGCAGGTTTTCTTTACTGGTGACTTTTCACATACATTTTATTCTTGTAACAGCTTTATTGAGATGTAATGTATATACTATACAATTGACGTTTACTGTTACCTAAAATGTTTTTTTCGTTAAAAATGTTTCTTAAAATATTTCTGTGAGGAAGTCAGAGCTATAAGGTTATTTATGTTACAGTGGGCCCAATTAAATCATGGCAGTGTTAGCAGGAACCCTGTATGTGTGTAACATTTGTTCCTGATACTTGGTTCTGCTCTCCAGATTGGTATATGATAGAGAGACAGGAAAGCCAAAGGGTTATGGCTTCTGTGAATACCAAGACCAAGAGACAGCACTTAGTGCCATGCGGAACCTGAATGGGCGAGAATTCAGTGGGAGAGCACTTCGAGTAGATAATGCTGCCAGTGAAAAGAACAAAGAAGAGCTGAAGAGTAAGTACAAATCCAACTTGTATGCAGCATGAGTTAGTAAGGATGTAACAATGAAGATTTTCCATTTCTGATACGTTTTAGAATATGCTGAAATGGTTAGCCACACAGCTTGTTTATTACTTGACTGACGTGATGTGCCTGAGTTACGCAAGTTTTATATATATCTTTTAAAAAATTTTTTATAAAATTTTTTTTGAAGCAATTCTCTGAAATTTCTATACCCTTGCTCTAGATAGAGCAGGGCAAGGCCTCAAACCATTTCAAAACTGCTCTGGCAAGCACTGTAGGAATGCATAGGGTCACTGCAGACCCAAGCATGCTGGAGTCTTGCTAGTAAGTGTATCTTTAAGAAACAGGTAAAGTTGACATTAGAAATAATTCAGTTGCTCCAGCCTGGGCGACAGAGCAAGACTCTGTCACAGAAAAAAAGAAAACAAATTTTTCCATTGCTAGGGAGTTGATTTCCAGTTAAAGATGAATTCAAATTTATTAAGCCATTAGTAGTACTAACTATGGCATTAGTCATTTCTGTCACTATGTTTCCAGGAATTTTTGAAATTAGCGTGTTTTTCTGTTTTAACCTTTTGTTTCTGTAATGACTTGTCCAAAGAAGTCAGTGTGCCCAGTTCTCTAATTTAGGTTAACATTATCCATCCATGTGATCATGATCCCCGGCTTTCCTCTGAGAACAGAAAATACACTCTCACTTTCCTCCCCAGAAACAAGAGGCTTTCAAATCATTTATTTCTCAGCTCTGGAGAATCTAAAATTATCAGCTGGTTCTTACAGCAGCCCGGAAAATTAGATACTTGAAATGATTTAGCTTTTTGTTTTGCATCCCTAACTTTCTTGTACTTTCTTCTTGATTAGGCCTTGGCACTGGTGCCCCTGTCATTGAGTCACCTTATGGAGAGACCATCAGTCCTGAGGATGCCCCTGAATCCATTAGCAAAGCAGTTGCCAGCCTTCCACCAGAGCAGATGTTTGAGCTGATGAAACAAATGAAGGTGGGAGGAGGCATTAGGTTATGAATAAAGCAAATCACATCAGGTTTTCAAGGAGTTAATTGAATTAGTTCCCTGAGCTCAAATAGAAATTGTCTGTAGACCACCATTTCTTGCACCTTCAATATTCTATATGTACACAATATATTTGACATTTTGTACAAAGAGCTTTCTCTTTTTGTACAGAGACACAGCTATCCAAACAATCCAGCTGGGTTTTTGTGGCCCATAGATGTCAGATGTAGATATTAAAATTTGGCCTTTTTCCTAAATGACCGTATCACAGTATTTGAAATGCCTCTTTCTTCTCTTGCCTGCCATGACCAAGGTTGTTTTTTTTTTTTTGTGCCATGTAAAAACTGATGATAAAGAGCCTCTTGAATATTACATTTCTCAGAGGGGAATGGCTCTAAATCACTATCAGTTTCTAAGTCATAAGTATTAAATCTGAATCTGCTTATCTTCTCAGCTCTGTGTCCAGAATAGTCCCCAGGAGGCACGGAACATGTTGCTTCAGAACCCTCAACTGGCTTATGCTTTGCTGCAAGCACAGGTAGTGATGAGAATTGTGGATCCAGAAATTGCCCTGGTGAGTGCTTCTGGTTCTTTTATGGAAACGGTAGGGTAAACCTTGAGTGGGATAGGAACTACCTGATTGCTTTGTTAAACAGACAGCTCATAGGTTTGTCTTTTCACTTTTTAGAAAATTCTGCATCGCCAGACAAATATCCCAACGCTGATTGCAGGCAACCCTCAGCCAGTTCATGGTGCTGGGCCTGGCTCAGGATCCAATGTGTCAATGAACCAGCAGAATCCTCAGGCCCCTCAGGCCCAGTCTTTGGTAGGGCTTTATCCCTTAACATTTTTTTTATCAGTCTTAGAATGTCATTTTCTTTTTAGGAGAATATATTGAAAGAAGGATGGTCAGGAACCAGAGATGATAATTTCAATTTCCAGGCATAAAAGCAATTTCCAGGTTGCAGAGCACATGGCATCTGAATGAATATAGATTCGATTCCAAGTTTGTAAAACAAAGAGATCCTTCCTGTATGCCCTTTTCTTATAAGCTAACTTTGTGTGTATGTGCATGCCTGGCACTGTGGTTGGCACTTCGTTATTCCATATGCATTATCTCATTTAATCCTCAAAGCAACTGTATGAGGTTGGCACTCTTATTATCTCCATTCTTACCAATGAAAAAAGTAAAGCTTGCTTTCAAAGCATGACATAAAACCCTAAAAGCCACAACAAATTGATACATTTGAAAACTAAAAAATTTCCATGTAAAGAAAAAGAAATAAATATCAAAGACATGACAAATCGGGAAAAAGTGTTTGCCACACATGTGAGGACAACAGACTAATAAAGAGCCCATAGTCATGCACAGGAATGTTTATTGCCATATTGTAGTGAAAAATTGGAAATGTCCTAAATGTACATCAATGGAAGAATGGAGAGAATGTGTGGTACATTCATCCAGTGAAATAGTCTGCAACAGTTAAATAAACTGCACGTATCAACATGAATGACTTTGAAAAACAAAATTCCGTACAGTAGTTAAGATGAACTAGGATACATGACATCAACACAAATAACTCCAAAACAATACCATACGGATGTGAAACTAAGTGAATGTGGACGCATTCCCGAAATGTAGGATATATGTATCTGCATAAATCCCCAAAATATGTTGAGTGAATTGCAAAAGAATATATTGAGTATGTAATGTAATGATTCATATAAAATTTTAAAACATTAAGAAGAGTCTTAGTGGTCAGCTAAGGAGAAGAGAGCACAGGATGCAGTTGGGGAAGACCATATAGGAGATTGGTTTATTTTATTATTTATTTCCTAAGCTGGGTGGCTGTTTTCTATATCTGTAATTTTTCATAATAAACTTTAAAAGGCCTCCTATAAATTAGTAAGAAAATTACCAATAACCCATTAGAAAAATGGGAAATGGACATAAATAGTTCACAGAATTAGAAATGTAAATATATGAAAATGTATTAAACCTCAAAATAAGATAATGTAATAAATTATTAATAAACATAATGTTACAAAATAAGATAATGTAAATAGAAACTACAATAAGCTACCATTTTTCATCTCTCAGATTGGCAGAGATACAGGGCAGGGGCCAGCAAACATTTTTCTGTAGATCGGATGGTAAATATTTTTGGCTTTGCAGGCCACAGGATCTGCCACAGCTACTCTGCCATGGTAATATGAAATCAGCCATAGGCAATATGTAAACAAGTATGTGTGGTTTTGTTCCAATACAAGTTTATTTATAAAATCCGGCGGTGAGCCTGATTTGGCCCATGAGCCATAGTTTGCCAACCCCTGCTCTAAATAAATAAATACATTTTCAGAGATAGAAAAAAAACCAAGGCCCGGAGAGGTTAGCTGGTCCAAAACTTAACACAATTATAAGTGGCAAATCTAGTTCTGAGCCTGGTTTTATCTGACCTTATAGCCAGTTTTCTCTTAACTACCTTCCTATACAGCTCTTCGTTTCCTTTGTAGAGTTTTGTGTTCCTTAAACGTGTATGCAATTTTTTTTAATATAACTTGGCTTTTATTCTTTATTTATTGAGCTCTTTCTATTTCAAGGGACTACTCAGTTTTTTGGGTAGATGAAATGTACAAATGAAAAGATGACGTTCTCTTTCCCTCAAAGAGTTTTAATGTAGCGTTAAACAAATTCACATTCCCCCAAAACCAGAATTATATCTAAGGACAAGAATGAGAAAACATTGGTTAAATTAAAAAAGAAAAATTAATTTTAAAAATGTGGTCTACCAGCAGTTTTTTTTTTTTTTTAATGAGTCCCAATCTCCTTTTTTCTTTCTTGGCTTTAGGGCTTTTTTTTTTTTTAACTCTTCTTGCCAGGCCCCAATCATGAAGTTAACAATAGGTGCTATGTGCTGTCTTGCCACACAGATAAGACTTGTCAGTCTCTACATTGAGAATATGTTCCATCTTAACCATGTTCCATATAACCAGGTTCATGATGTGTATTGCAACTTGCTTCTGTGGAGTTCAAAGTGTGTGACAAATCTAATGCTGCATAAGACATGCTATACAAGAAGGATGTTTGGTAGTATATTTGGGGCTGTTCATTTGAAGAGGACTTTTATTAGTATTTTGAGTATCCACAGAGGCATGTACATACTCTGTTTTTTTTCTTGGTCAGGGTGGAATGCATGTCAATGGCGCACCTCCTCTGATGCAAGCTTCTATACAGGGTGGAGTTCCAGCACCAGGGCAATTACCAGCATCTGTCACAGGACCTGGCCCTGGTTCCTTAGCTCCCGGAGGTAAGTTTCATTTAGTCTTCACCATTTCAGTACTTGCTAAAGTTTTGTCATAGCCACTGTTGCAGTACAGCCAAATATGATAATGAGATCCTTAGGTAAAAAATTAATACACAGCTAGAAAGCATATATCCGAGGTGGAGGAAATAGAGTTTTTATGTTAAATCCTATATGTCTAATTATAAGAAGAGGGAGAGGGACAGTAAAGCGAAAGAACATAGTAAAACTTCCAAGTTAACGAGGGGGAAAATGGAATGAGTGGAAACTAAATCAAGGCAGCAAAAATAGAGAAAAGGAAAAAAGGAAGGGACAATGTAAAATAAGTAATATTAAGTGTAGAGTAAGATGGAAGGAATAAAAACTAATGTTGTTATTCTGCTAAATATGAATGAACTATTAGATTAAGTTCAAAAGCTCATGAAGAAAACAGACAAAAAGATACAAGGTCACATGTGTTATATCATGTTAAACTGACATAAAATTGTATTTTAACAAACATAATTAGACCAAACAACAAAAGGAAAAAAAGAGAAATTTAAAAGCTATATACATTTATTGAAAGTATATAGATAGGCAATTAATAAGAGTATTGCTCATATACTTGTTCCTTGTTCAACAATTGTAACTAAGAAGATTGAGTGAAATAGTGATTCCCCTTATGAAACATCTTTATAAACCCATGATGTATTATCAATATTTAAAGTTTTTTAATGCAACAAACTTGCTTCTTATTAATTTATCTATTCTAGGGTAGGTTAGATTACTCAGGATTTTTTTGTATATCTACTTTATAATAGAGTTACACTTAGATTTAAATTATCTTTCTTCTTTTTTTTTTTTTGAGATGGAGTTTCGCTCTTGTTGCCCAGGCTGGAGTGCAGTGGCGTGATCTCAGCTCACCGCAACCTCCGCCTCCCGGGTTCAAGCAGTTCTCCTGCCTCGACCTCCCGACTAGCTGGGATTACAGGCACGCACCACCACACCCGGTTAATTTTGTAGTTTCTAGATTAGCACTTCAATTAGCATTTTGCTAGTGGACAAACAAGTAAGAACACTGAGGAATTAAATAACAGGATCAATAAACTTCACTTAATATGTAGAGGGAGCCTTATATCTTTTGACTAGAGAATGTACTCCCCACCTTCACTAACCAAGGAATAGTTTAAAATAAATTTACAATACTTAGCCATAAAATTAACAAATTCAAAGATAGGAAGATTTTACAGAGCATATTCTTTGTTTATAAGCCAATGAGATTAGAAATAAATAATTAAAAGCTGACTGAAAAAAACTTTACTTGTAAAATTAAGGAACATTCTCTAATCCTTGAATTAAAGAGGAAATAAATAGAAATGTATAAATTAAAGGACAAAATGCATGTATATTTCATACAGAAAAAGTATGGGAAACAGTGAAGACAGTGCTTAAAGGAAAATGAATATCCTTAAATGCCTATATTAAAAAATAAAGGAACTAAGTACTAGTTGTAAAGAATTTTAAAAAGACAATAAACCAGAGGATACCAAGAAGAGGGAATTAATAAAAGTTGAAAGTAAGCATAAAGGAAATTCAAATAATTAAAATTTTAAGTGATATTTTTGTGAGTTTATAGCATTTATACTTTGGAAGTTATTATAATAACTTAAAACTTTACTAAGATTTTTTAGTTAAAGTGCTCTTTGAGGCTGAGCACAGGTGGCTCATGCCTGTAATCCAAGCACTTTGGGTGATTGAGGCAGGAGGATCACTTAAGCCCAGGAGTTAGAGACCAGCCTGGGCAACATAGTGAGACCTCGTTTCTGGGGGGGGCGGGGGCGGGGGCGGGGGAAAGCTCTGACAGTGAAGAAAAGAGGGGAAAGAAAGAACCTAGTAGAAAAATGGGCAAAGAAAAATGAGTACACACTTCATAGAAGAACACATCCAAATTGCCAACAAAAACAAAGTCATTTACAGTCTGGGTTACAAGTTAAATAACAGTGAGACTTTACTTAAATCTATCAGACTAGCAAAAGTTTCAAAGAGAGATGACACTTAATGTTGGTAGGAAAAATGATACTCATATATGGCTGGTGGAAATGTGGAGTTTTTCAGCCTTTTAAGAAAGTAATCTAGCATTAAAAATTCATATACATTTTGACCAGCTAATTCCACTCTGGGAATCTAGCTTATATAAATTAAAATGCCATTATGTGATAATGTATAATATTAGGAAGTATGCCCACAATTCCTTTGGCCATTTCTTTCCTTGAATCCTAAATTTTTGTATTGTTTTGGTGATTGGTCTAGATAGAGTGAATACAATGTTAAGTCTAGAAGAGAGCTTTGAAATCATTTAGACCAAGCTTTCATTTGCATGAATGTTCATGAGACAGCCTAGTGGTTCTGAAACTTTGGTATGTGTTAGAATCACCTGAAGGGCTTATAAAACAAAGACTGCTGGTCCCCACCCCCAGACTCTAATTCAGTAGATTGAGGTGGGACCCCAAGAATTTGTGATTCTAACAAATTCCCTGATGGTGCTGAGGCTGCTAGTTGAGACAACTCATTTTCTTTACAGATGAAGAAGCCTGGGAATGTATTGATTTTATCAGATCATTTATTCAGAATTAAAATTACTTAGCAGTAAGGTTAGGGCTAGCACTCAGTACTTTGGCTTCTTAATTCATAGCTCTTTGGTAGTTGGCATATTAAATGGAATGGGTAATATGACATGTACTTGCTATTTGAGAGAAGTATTAATGAACAGATAATAGATCAGCTTGTCTTTTCTCCCAACTCACAGCATATATTGCTCCTTTGAGGAAAAGAGAATTGCAGCTCTGTGGAAAGGACCAGACAAGGACTTGTGGTGCATGATTATTCCTTGTATAGAAGTTATCATTCCCTAGCTCATTAGAGTAGACCAGTGGTTCTCAGCCCCATTAGAAACAGTGACCCCTTTTCATAACAGATATTTTGCAATGACTCTGCTCTGCTGAAATGAAATGCAGAAAGGATATAACCTATGTAACATGATTTCAAAAAATCAGTATGATGTCCTAATTATAAAGAAGTAAAAGGACATTAATTTGTAATACAAAAATTTAATAAGCAAGTGATTAGGCACCACTACACCAGAAAACAAATTTAATAGTCAGATGTTTATACCTATTTCATGAATGTAAAAACTGAAAATGCAGAACAGATACAGGCATATTGTTTTGGCAACTCAAATACCACAAGGACTTTTGACATCAGCTATGTGATTTTCTGAAATGGTAAAATCTCGCGTTAAAGTTGTTAAATTGCAGTACTCATAATTTACTCAGTAATTGCATTTCTGGAAAATTCAGTATGTGTGTATATATATAAACAGTACAAGGAATCTTTGTGTTTACAAATACAACAGACTTAGGTTCTGAGTTCAGAAGACTGTAAGTTAGTTTTCATTTGTGTGAATGTTCATGAGACATTTGAAAGTTCAGGACACAGGGTAATTCTTGATTTTGTGGAACTTACACATTGCAGAACATCTAGTATCCCTGACACTTTCTCATTCAAAACTAGCCATGGCCTCACAAATCTTGTCACAACCAAAACAGTATACCCACACAATTACAAAATATTCTAGAAATGGTACTGCCTCCCATGAGAGGAGGTCCGTGGGTAAGTGACATTGTTTTCCTGTATTATGGAAGAGCTTCCTGCCAAGAGTTCGGTAACCAATGAGATTAATTATGCTTATTGAACTCACTATTCTGTCACTGAAACATAAAGTATACGTTATAAATATACTAACACACCCCATCTTCTATCTCATTGCATTGTTGAATATCTTCCTCTGTCGGTTTCTGCTTGTGGAGCAGAATGAAGAAATTTGTAAACTCAGCCACTGTTCTAATTGGTGTTTTTTCTTGTCTGCCCTTTTTCTTCTAGGAGGAATGCAGACTCAGGTTGGAATGCCAGGAACTGGACCAGTGTCCATGGAACGGGGACAAGGTAAATAAATGTTAACGTCTGACTAATGTGAATTGGTCTTGGAAGTGTTCTACATCCAAGTGTCTAAATACGGCAGCCACTAACCACCCATGGCTATTTCAATATTAGGTTAACTAAAATTAAGTAAAATTTAAAACTTAGTTCCTCAGTCACAATAGCCACATTCCAGGTACTCAATGTCCACATGTGACCAGTGGATACCACACAGGACATTGCAGATATAGAACATTTCTATCATTGTAAAAAGATCTATTGGACAGTGCTGGTCTAGACTTTCCACCTGGTGATTCAGAGCCCAGCTCTACAAGAATTGATAATGAAGCAAGTGGATCCTTTGTTTCCTGATAGTCTAATAATTCCACTGACATGTTCTCTCCCTGTATGGATATCTGTTGACTGAGTAAGGAATTTTAATAATGAGCATGTAACTATGTGGCTGGGTATGTAGAAGACTACATTTAAACCCTAGAGAAAACTGGAAGGGGATCATAGTTCTGTAAAGCCTACTTTATCAACATCTGTTGTGCTGTGGCTGCACTGCTGTCTACAACAGTAGCTGCCGCTCCAAAATCTCCACGTTATTTCTTTATGTTACTGGAATTTGAAGGACAAGAAAATGTAGTAGTTCAGTTGGAAACAATGTTAGGAGGAGAGATGGTGAGAAAAGAGAAGGAACTGAGTGCATACTATATGCCAAACACTTTTATTTTCATAAATAATCTTGTGAGTTAGGGGGCAGCACCGTAGTTTTACAGGCAAAGAGTTGGAAGCTCAGAATAAGTTACTTACTCAAGGGGACAGGGTAAGTAAATATTAATGTATGAGTAATTAGACTGGATTTGATGCTCTTATCCTCTCTCTCAACTAGTAAGTGGCAGAGCTAAGATTCAGAAGTCTTTGACTCCAAAATCTATCCTCTTTCTGTCACTCCATACTGCCTCTGTTAACTTCCAAATATATTATTCAGTGTCTTCTACTCTTTTTCCTGGGGAATAAGATGATGAGAAAGACTGCTTTGGACAAGCATAGAGAAGCTTAAGGTTTTTTCCTCTGTAGCATATAGCCTATAAGTGGAACCCATTTAAAAAGCAAAATATTGGCCAGGCACAGTGGCTCATGCCTGTAATCCCAGCACTTTGGGAGGCCAAGGTGGGTGGATCGCTTGAGCTCAGAGGTTTGAGACCAGCCTGGGCAAGATGGCAAAACCCCCCATCTCTATAAAAAATACAAAAACTAGATGGGCAATGGTGGTGTGTACTTGTGGTCCCAGCTACTTGGGAGGCTAAAGTGGAAGGATCACTTGAACCCAACAGGTTGAGGCTGCAGTGAGTCATAATCATACCACTGCTCTCTAGCCTGGGTGACAGAGCAAGACCCTGTCTCAAAAAAAAATGTACACACATGCACACACACACACACACACACACACACGCATATTAATATACAAGCCTGTGGTTTGTACAGTGGGGTTGGTTGCTGAAGTGACAGAATTTTTTCTTTTAGATGTCTGACAGCAGGACAAACTCCCTGGCCAAATATGTCGTATTTTCTCGAAGGATCCCATGCTTTTGTGCTATTGTACGCCCTCCTATCCCCACCCCACCACTGTCAGTAGATCATGTATGTTCTCCAGAGTTTTTGCAGTAATGAGAAGGTATTAGGGTTTCAGTCATACTTCTACCTGTCATAGGCCCAGCACTCAATCCGTCAGGTTTTAGCTGTTTAATGCATACTTGCACAAGACATCTTCTTTCCTGTTATAGTAATCTTCACCTTTCTGTCAGAAATTTACAAAGGGAAATGACTCATGTTTTGAAGGTATTTCCAGGATGTCTTCATGAAGAGACAAAGTGAGATGAGCTTCCTTTTATAGTTTCCTTTTGTACCCAGCAGAGGAAGCAAGAGTCTTTTCCTGTGTGCCTAGTTTGTCTTACTTTTCCTGGAATCCATGCTGCTTTTGCACATTTGTAATGGTGAAAGGAGACAAAGATGTTTCCGAAGATACTTCTCGCTACCCCACCATGTTTGTTTAGTGTTGGTGCTCATGTCATCTCATTAGTCTTTGTTTGCTGTTGTCATGATGTTTATTATCAAAGTCTTGCTGTGGCAGTATTTCTTGTGGAGCGATACTCTCTTTTATTATGTAAAGTTCGTTCATGGCATTTCCCCGTCTGATACTTTCGTGACAGCAGAAATTTTTGTGCTTTAAAACGTAACGAAAATAGAATTGTTGTACTTCACTTAGAGCTGGCCGTTTCAGAATGAATCTTGCCTTCCAGATACAGTGTAGTTTCTTTCATGTTTGTCTTCTGAAACTACGTTTATGTTCTTTGCATAACTAGAAGATTCAAAACTGTCCTTTTTATATATATTTTTTTCTCTAATGCTATCATAAGGAGATCTAAGGGAAAACATAGTAGCAGAGGGGAAAATGGAAATGTCTGCTTATTCCTGCCTAGATCGAAACAGTGCCCCATGGGATTCCCTTTCAGAAGCTATCTGGTCAAAATGGAACTGTTTCAGAGACCCAAAGGAGCTAATGTAGTTTAGGGAGATTTTGTAGCCTGGAGCAAGCCAATGAACTCTTGGCTTTTTAACTTATATATGTAAATCTCAGTCTCTGTGTGTATGTGTTTCTGCATGTATGTGCAAGCTATTTTAAGTGTCTGTTCTTTCTCCTTTTGAACTTATTGCTTACCTAGGAACCCTACAGCACTCGCCCGTGGGACCCGCCGGGCCTGCATCAATTGAGCGAGTTCAAGGTACCCATTGTATCTGTGGGTTTCCTTTTGCTTGTGGTGTTCAGGGTGGGACGTTGAGAGGAAAAGAGCTGCTTGGCAGCCATCCTCGCGTTCAGAACCCAAAAGGGTAGTGTTTTTGGGCTTTTGTTTTTTAACTTTTTTTCTGTTGAGGCCACAAGCCTAAGATTGACCTCTTCACACAGGGCAGAGAACATGGATGATATGGGCATCTGTCCGAGGCTGTACTCCCTCCCTACTGGTGTCAGGAGGCCTGGATGGAATAGCAGTCTGTAAGGAGACAGCGGGTTCTTGCAGAGCCATGGCAGTGTTCACATATGCCAATACTCTACCTCTCTTTTGTGACTCTGGTCCTTGAATTAAGATTGATTAGAAGGAAAACCAGGAGCATAAGTTTCTTCAGGTCGCAGTGCTAGTCCTTGGCAGGTTGCTCCCCAGTTGGCTCTTTATATAGTTCCATCCATACCTCTGACATGGCACAGATTCTGCCTACACCCTGCTTCTGTTCTTGAGCTGCAAGAGGATTCTGCTGTGGTGAGGTTTCACCCACTCTAAGGTGTCTGAATTATGTTGTCAGTGGTATATAGAGTCATTTCTTGTTTTCTTATGTGTCTTTCACAGCAGTAACTCCCTGTTTGTTTCCCTGTCAGTGCCAATGCAAGACCCCAGAGCAGCTATGCAGCGGGGATCCTTGCCTGCCAACGTCCCAACCCCTCGAGGCTTGTTAGGAGATGCTCCGAATGATCCACGGGGAGGCACTTTACTTTCTGTAACTGGAGAGGTAGAGCCTAGGTAAGCACTAACATAGAAGGAAACAGTTGAAGAAATCAGAATTGTCCCTTCTTCCCTGAGAACAGTCTTTCTATACCAGTTGTACCTGTTTGCCTACTTCAGAAGATAGGTAAATATTCGTGGCCACTGTCCAAGGCTAAACACTTCTCCTAAGGCAGAGCTATGTAGTTGAATATGTCATTTTGAGCTACTGTATTTTCAGAAATTGGAAATTTTAGTATACATACTTGAACAGGGAAATTTGTAGTAGTGGAAATATTAATAATAGCAATAATAGGCCAGGTGTGGTGGCTCATGCCTGTAATCCCAGTACTTTGGGAGGCCAAGGCGGGTGGATCACCTGAGGTCAGGAGTTCGAGACTTGCCTGGTCAACATGGCAAAATCCTGTCTCTACTAAAAATAGAAAAATTAGCTGGGTGTGGTGGCGCACTCCTGTAATTCCAGCTACTCGAGAGGCTGAGGCAGGAGAATCACTTGAATAGGCAGAGGCTGCAGTTAGCTGAGATCATGCCACTGCACTCCAGTCTGGGCGACAAGAGTGAAACTCTGTCTCAAAAATAAGTAAATAAATATAATGGCAGTATGGCAGTAATCATAATTGACATTAATGGGGAATCATGCCTCTGACTCTACTCTGAGTACTTTACTTACCATCTTATTAAATGCTCAAGACCCTGTGAGATGGATACCATTATTAGCCCCATTTTACAGATGAAACTGATGTGTGGAATAGTTAAATATGTCCAATATTACACAGCTAATAAGTGATAGAACCGAGATTTGAACCCATACCGTCTGAATCCAGAGCTCATATTCTTATGCATTGTACTACAAACTCATACATATAATGAATATTCATTGATTCCTCCCTAATTATGAACCAAATACATAATTCTAGAATACGTGGATTTATATCTCTGTAGCTTTTCTTCCATCTATTTGGTGTTATTTTCTTGTTAGTATTCATTGACTGTTTACATCAGTTCTTTGTTGGATGTTTAGTTACTGATCTTCTGGTTGATACTTTGTTGTTTTTCTTGTTCTATTTTAAAATATAATGTTTTTCTCCATCTCTAGAGGTTACTTGGGACCACCTCATCAGGGTCCACCCATGCACCATGTTCCTGGCCATGAGAGCCGAGGACCACCCCCACATGAGCTGAGGGCAGGGCCATTACCTGAGCCCAGACCTCTAATGGCAGAACCAAGAGGACCCATGTTAGATCAGAGGGGTCCACCCTTGGATGGCAGAGGTAAGGGGAGACCACATTGCAAAGGTGATAGTGAACCCTGCTGTGTTACACTCTAATCTGGGATAAAGAATGCTGGAGCAGTAGGTTTGCAAGCATCTTTAAGGTTTATCCACAAATCTGAGAAACTTGGGAGGAGACAATAGTCTCATATATTAATAGCTGAGGGGGCAAATGTGACTAGATTTCTATCTTTCTTGGATTGATCATCATTCTTGCAGTACATGCAAATAGCTACACAATGGTTTTCTTACAATTTTCTTTTAGGTGGAAGGGATCCCCGAGGAATAGATGCACGAGGGATGGAAGCCCGAGCCATGGAAGCCCGAGCCATGGAGGCAAGAGGGTTAGATGCCAGAGGATTGGAGGCCCGTGCAATGGAGGCCCGTGCAATGGAAGCTCGTGCGATGGAGGCCCGAGCGATGGAGGCCCGTGCGATGGAAGTCCGAGGGATGGAGGCCAGAGGCATGGATACCAGAGGCCCAGTGCCTGGCCCTAGAGGACCTATACCTAGTGGAATGCAGGGTCCCAGTCCAATTAACATGGGGGCAGTTGTCCCCCAGGGATCCAGACAGGTATGTGTAACACTTCTGGCATCCAAGTGAAATCTTGATCTATTCAGGAATTGATTATTGAGCCTGATTATTACTGCCTTCTGACTTGGGCTGTTTCTCAGCTTGTGATAGAGGGAAGACTCAGATCTCCCTGTAGCTTCTCTGTCCCTTACAGTGGTGATTTTCTGGCTGTCAGGATTGTAGTTCAGAAAAAAAAAACAAAAAACAGCTTTATCCCACAATAAGTAGCTATTCATTCAGAGTAGAGCCCCTGAAAATGTAGGGGTTAAAAAGTAGTCTTCATTAGAGGTATGAACCAACATCATGTACATGGTTTTTTCCAAAATATACTTGCCCAGATCTCATCCCAGGTATAACTCAAAATCTCTTATAAGTAGGATCTGAGCATGGATAGTTTGAAAAACCTCCCCCAAATGATTCTAATGTGAACCCTGACTGGGAACCACTGGGTTAGATTATATGAAGAGCTGTTAGTGACCATTTAGATAGTCATAGGTTTGCAGAGACCTGTGTTAATTTACTGTCGTCACATAGCCTAAGTCAACAGTGGAATATGAAAGGCAATTTATTAATGATAAAAGGTGTGGAATTGAAGTCTTGTCTCCTGTCTTTTATTTGGCTCTCTCTGCCTGTGTGTATATGCTGGTCTGTGACTGTTATCACCTCCCTCTTCATCTCCACTTGGTTGTGGAGAGGTGGTATATGTGTTTCTTCCCTCAGTTTTTGTACGCTGGCACCTTCATTTCCCTCTAGCTTCTCTGCCTTCCTTTTTCCCCTTCCTCTGTGTGCTTCTCTCTTTTATTTGTTTATGTATCTTCCTCCCCATGTGTGTGTGTGTATGAGAGAGAGAAAGATAGTGGTAGAGCTGGAATGGAACATAGCAATCGTCTAATTCCCTCAGTTTATAGGTTTGGAAATTAAGGCCCAAGAATTCAGGTGACTTGACCAAATTCATATAACTAAAAAGTGGCAGAGCAGGGAACGGAACCTGCTACTTTTTCCACTCTACTACTCTGTCCTGTTATCTGCACATTTGTATGTGTGTATATGTGTGGATATGTGTCTGCCCCCTCCTCTTTAATATGAAATACAAATAGAGGTTTTTTTGGTATGTGTAGAATAAAACTGTTCTCATTTGAAGTGTTCATGGGCCTTGATTATTATTGTACCCACTATGGTCGGTAGCCTAGTAACAGAAATGGTTTGTATGCATTCATTCTGTCATTCAGTAGATATTTATTGAGCACCTTCTATGTACCAAATATAGATCTAGGTACTGGGGATATTGCAGTGTGAACAGAACAAAGCTCCTTTCCCCGTAGGCTTACATTCTAGTTAGGAAGACAGATAAGAAACAACCACAAAATGCGCTTATATAATTTTACTAGTAGTTCTGTGGTGAAAGACATTGCAAGTGAGGGTTGGAAGAACATTTCTGGATAATATTTTGCTCCTTTCTCTCTGCTAGTGCTTGAATTTATTACCCTAATACTAGGTTTATATCATTTTCACTAGTAAATTCCATAAAGGCAATTAGATCTGAGGCAAGAGAAAATACAAATTTTATCTTCAAACCTTGAAAAAAAGTTTAAATTAGTATATTAACTTAGAAATATATACATTTGTTCATCTATAAAAGATGTATATATTAAGAACTTAACTTCAAGCCGAGTGTGGTGGCACGCACCTATAGTCCCAGCACTCTGGAGGCTGGGGCAGGAAGATCATTTGAGCCCAGGAGCTTGAGGCTGTAGTGCTTTCTGTTCGCATCTTTGACTAGCCACTGCATTCTAGCCTGGGCAACATATTAGACTCCCATCTTTAAAAAAAAAAAAAAAAGCCAGGGTAGAATCCTGTAGTCCTAGCTACTCTGGAGGCTGAGGCAGGAGGATCAGTAGAGCCCAAGAGTTGGAGGCTAGCCTACAAAATATAGTGAGACCACATCTTAACCTTGCTTCCTCTCCTATGTCTGTCTTCCCTGGGGCCCCCTAGCTCCTGTACATAATCACTTTTATTAGATTTTTAATGTCACTTTCCAGAAAATACAAATATATATTCTTATTTTTCCCCTTTCACTGTTCTGTACCTTTTTTTTTTCCTTAACAACAATGTCCTTAATTCATACTTTTAAATTAGATTTTAAAATTAACTCTAGTCCACCTAGTTAGAAACTTGTGGGCAAAAGGCTTATTATTACTCGAGTGATTATATAATTTATCATCTAAAGGAGAACATGAAAGAAAGTGCTGTTACTTTACTTGGAGGCAAAAGCAGAAACTGGGACTGTCTTAGGGAAACCAAGATGTATGGTCGCTCTTGCTAGTACTTATCTGCCTAGAACAAGCATACCTAGAAATTTAAAATGGCCATTATTGAGTGGTTAGATCACAATTACAGTACCTTAAAGCTTCAAAAAGATTATACGCAATTGCAAATTGTGCTGCTATAAACTCATGTAACCAAACACCACTTGTTCCCCAATAATCTATGGAAATAAAAAACTTTTTTAAATGATTATACTCATAGGTGTTTCAGATCCATAATAGCTCGTTAATGTTCAGGCTGGTCTCTGGAAACTTGTCTCTGGATTCAGTATTGATAACAAACAGAACAGTGATAGTATTCTAGCAGTCTGTGCAAATCTGTACTCATGTTTCATCTATCCAGTGTCTTTGGGAAATGAGTTAATGCATGTAAGTGAATGTTCCAGATAATAGAACTATTTTACCAAGTTTTCTAACTTTTTTAATGAAAAAGTGTAAGATGTTTTTGATATTTTCTTTCTTCTTAAACAAGATACAAAAAAATAGTTTAATCACTTTTGACTACTCAAGGTCATCATTAAATAGAGTCATTATTGTCTATGCTGTAATATAAAACAAGTTATCTCCTGTTTGGTTTCTGGTCTCCTTCACTGTCAGGCTGTCACCTGGCTCTTTATATTGCTGAAGTGGTATCTGCTGCTAACAGTTGTTTATCCATATTTCTTTTATGTTTTGCTGCTTCTAATCTGCTGGGTAAGCAGGTAACAAGTTTGTTAACAATATGTGTTTATTAAGAGAGTACCTAAGCCCTGGGTGAATGCCTGAGTGTGAACGTAATGCTTGTATAGGGACATTCTAACAGTTACACTTGGTACTCAAGAGATCTTTTCCTTGGGTTCTGGTAGTCTTGCAAAGGGTCGAACTCATTGAAGATCTTAAATACCTATAAGTATGATATTACTGTACTTCGTTCTTTCACTCAAGTCAGTCATATTTCTAGGTCTGCATTTCGCAGAGAGCGTCTTGCCATATGTTCTCTATGGAAAGCTATAAACAGCAAATGTTGGGCTAATAGCAGTCTTTTCCCGGAATCCTTCCCATTGCCTTTGTGCTTGTCTGACATTATGAACATCTCTGCCTCACTTATGGGATAGGGCCCTTTGGGACAAATTACCTGTGTCTGATTGAACTAGGGTAGGTGGTTGCCCTGTGAATGTAACTTCCCCAGTAGACCAGCATACATTTTCCCTAGACTCTATCTGCTTTCATTTGTGTTTCCAGTGAGCACTAGTTTCCAGGGTGCTGTCAGTTTTCCCTGTGCTTATTTGGCTGAATTTTCATTAATTCAGTGGTATCCAGTTGTGCTGTTTGATATTTGTTGATGATGCTGGAGCTGTTGTAAGTGAACATATCGAACTTGCTAGTTGATTTCTGGCTAAACCGTGCCTTCTGCTATTGCTAACAGTAGAAATGATCTTCAGAGTCATTGATTTACTTTTTTTACTCATCTGTATAGAGATCATAAGTTTTCACGTTATTACTGAATTCAGGTTACCTATACATTAAAAATGCCAAATATCTCTCTTTTCTCTTTGTGCACATAGGTCCCAGTCATGCAGGGAACAGGCATGCAAGGAGCGAGTATACAGGGTGGAAGCCAGCCTGGTGGCTTTAGTCCTGGGCAGAACCAAGTCACTCCACAGGATCATGAGAAGGTAAGCAACACTGTCTGACTGCCTCCTTATGCACAATTCTAGCCTTTTTGATTCCTCTTTTCACAGTTACCATGTGGCGATCCTGGGTCTTCAAAGTCCCTTTGGAGGTGATGTTTATTCTAACTTAGAACTCTTTTATGATGTCGTTACCTGAAAATTTGTGAGTCTGGTCCTAAAGTTCCTAATGGATGTAAAGTTCTTTTGTGGATGTAAATGGCAGCTTATTTTATATTTCAGACTCATCTGCCAATAGCAGGTTTTTCTTCAGGCCAGATAGACCAGAAAATCCACACCCTTTTTCCTTCCCTTTCTACTTTATCCCTAAAAACAATAGTAGATTCCCCATGATTATATCTTTCTGTTTTTATATTTGACCATTCTGGGGAACTTATGTCTGATGGAAAGGCTAAAGTTTGTGGAAAAAGAGAGACTTTTAAAACAGGATTAAAACCTGAAGGATTTCCAGGGCTCACAGATACCATCTTAGTCTCCAGCTTTGAGTTCATGAAGTTGTCTGTTTTGAATCGTCTAACCTTAGGTATTTTAATTAATACTTGTTCTTTTCTTTGTACCTTTTCTTACCAGCCTTTTTTTTTTTTTTTGCCTGTTGTTTGTTTTCTGTGTGAAATGTTCTTCCTTTTTCCATTTTGCTTCATATCCCACTACAGTAGCTTTTTGGACAGAAGCTAGTGGTGGATTTTTTGTTTTGTTTTTTTAGCTGTCATCATTAAAACTCACGACCTTTTTTTTCCTCTGCACAGGCTGCTTTGATTATGCAGGTTCTACAACTGACTGCAGACCAGATTGCCATGTTGCCTCCTGAGCAAAGGCAGAGTATCCTGATTTTAAAGGAACAAATACAGAAATCCACTGGAGCACCTTGATAGGTGAGCAAACTTAATCCCATCTGAGTAGGAATAGCTCCTTGTCTATTCTGGATATATACTTTTAACCTTAACCAACAAGATTGTTCTCTCACAGGCCCTCAATCCACTTAGCTAGAGTCTTCTTTACTCTTCAGTAGGTCAGCCCCTATAGGGATAGAGTATGGCTATAGAATATTTGTACAGTTGTTGAATTGCTTACAATCTTTCCTAATGACAAAGGTAATGTATGATCAGTTTAACAAAAGTAATGATATATAGAAATGTAGAAAATGAAAGATAAAAAGCCCTGTTTCCTCAATCTCATTCCCCAGACAAAATTTCTAAATATAGTTTGATGTGTATCCTTCTGCGGTCTGTTGTATTATCTCATTCCAAACTGTCCTGTCAAAATGGAAAACATACAAAGCATTTCAATAAAATGTACAAATATTTTGTGTCCTGTATTTTATAGTGAATATTCGATGTTAAACTATTACAGCACATAATTTAAGGTAGTAAATGTCCACCATCACCATCACTTTCTGTGTATTTTGGAGATTGCTGTACCCTGCCACCCTTATTTTTCTTGCTCATTATTTAGGCAGAAAGCCTCTAGGGACTGGACACAGTGGCTTACCCCTGTAATCTCAGCTTTGGCAGGCTTAGGTAGAAGGATTGCTTGAGCCCAGGAGTTCAAGACCAGCCTAATCAACATAGTGAGACCCCATCTTTACAAAATTTTTTTAAAAATTAGCCAGGCATGGTGAGATGCGCCTATAGTTTCAGCTACTTGTGAGGCTGAGGTGGGAGGATTGCTCGAGTCCAGGAGGTCAAGCCTGCAGTGAGCCATGATGATGCCACTGCACTCCAGCCTGAGTAACAGAGTGAGACCTTGTCTCAAAAAGGATCCAGGTAACCTGCCTCATAAATAATCATGTGACAACTTGATTACATATATATGTATCAGTGTTTCTTTTAAAAAAAAAAAATCCCCACCATTTTGTATTTTATAAAAAGTTCTTTTTTCTAAAAACAGTTTAAAATTCACATTGTCCCACTATCAGGCAGGACATCACAATTTAAATTTCTACTTTCTACCCTATCCGTATTATAATTCCTATCCTTATATAATAGTGAACTCATTCTATTAATAATTACCACTCTTACTAAATAAATCATTTTAATCCATATTTGTAATATCTTTAAATTGCAACTATGCATCATATCTGTATTTAGACTTTAAGTGAATTAATGAGAAGCTATCACAGATGGAGGGATCTGTAGACTTTTGGTACCTTAACGTTTTATTCCACAAACCCTGCATATTCTATTTTTTTTAGTAAAAGTATAGACTACCTATTATATTCAGAGGAATAGATAAAAAATATTTCTCTTTTACTAATTTACTTATGTGAGAGAAGGCATTTCCCACAACATGAGAAAATTACTGTTTACTGTTTCCAGATAGTGGAGGTAGAAATGTTTCTGAAAGTTCTTTCATTATATTCTTGCTTATAAGATGTTTAATTTAAGGCCTTGCATATTAACCACAGGGCAAGGTTTTTGTCTATTTTTTTACCTTTTATTTTTAAATAGTTATAGACTCAAGGAAAGTTGGAAAAATAGTACAAGGAGTCTCAGGTACCCTTCACCCAGCGTAGTACAAAACCAAGAAATTGACATTGGCACATTACTGTTAACTTGACTACAAACTCAGTTTTCACCATTTTTAAAAACCTACCATAGTTTGTATGTATGTATGTGTGGTTTTATGCACTTTTAAGTGGGCAAGATTTTACTGTGTGTCTACTGGTGTTTGTGCGTACTATGGCTGACGTGTTGGCTTTCCCTCCATCCTATACCTAGCTAGTTGTGATTCATCTCTGCCGTCACTGACAGGCTTCTATACTATTATCATTAGAGATGAATGGTTCTCAAACAGGGGCAGTTTTGTTCCCTAGGAGACATTAGGCAATGTCCCGAGACATTTCTGGTCATCACAATTTTAAGGAGTATGGCATGCTACTGGCATTCAGTGGGTAGAGGCCACTGAAACATCCCATAATGCACAGGATGGTCCCCGTCACCGACGTCCCAATAGCAACTAGTGCTCCAGCCCAAAATGTCAATAGTGCTGAGTTTGAGAAACCCTACTGCAAGGGATGATTGCTTTGAGGAGGCAGGAGGCAGGAGGCAGGAGGCAGACACGTTGGAAATCTGGTGATTTGATTGTATGCCTGTCCTCCCTCCCCTAGCCTTTTAATATTTTTTCCTGATGTTTTTCCCGAAGAGAGCTTTGTCTTCACTTCTAATGGCTTTCTCCTAACTTTTTCCTACAGGTTTTCAAAAATACCTGGCAAGAAATCTGGAAATTAATTCTATTATTTTGTTGAAATATTGAAAAAGATGACCTGCATCCTAACCCTTGAATGACTCAAATCAGTGCCAGGTGGAGGACTCCCATCACCTTCTCTCAGAACAAAATCAGTTCATTTTATTGTCTTAGTTTGTATATTTTCTGTGACTTGAAATAAACTTTAAACACAATTTTAGTACACTGCAAATTGATATACATGACCTTTTTGCTTTTAAAAAGCTGAACACTAAGGGTGAAACCTTATATGTGTTTTCTACCCTTACTGCAGTATTGTACTTTAACATATTGCCATAGTTTTGTTTTTACTTTAAGTTAACCATTTATTCTTCTTGATGATTTTTGAGAATTTCTCAGAAGCAATGTTTTCTGGAACTTGGTTTTTGTTTAGTTTGCTTCCAGTAAGAATTATTATGAGGCTTTGCCCTCTGAAAACTTTGTAGGACTTCTGAGTCTTCTGGGAGAAAATAGCACGTGCTTAGAGCTATAAAATGGTCAGAAGGCTAACAGAACACAGAGCCTAGCACAGCCATGTGTTTAGTTTAGAAAAATCCAAATATCAAAATGCATTTGTTTCAATAGCAGGTCTGAACATGTATAATTCACAGTTAAGACAAAAATTGTTTTAGCACTGGTTTGAGTGTGTCAGCAACACAAGAGACTGTTGACATTTACTTGTGTGTTCTTAAACTTATCATCAGTCTAGGCAGTCAACTTTGAAAGTTTAAAAAGCCACTGAGTTTTCACATGTTCAAGATGAAATAAAAACAAATCAAATGAACAAAATACATTTCATCCTATCTTCCAGGCAATCCCTAACCTGCAGCCCTACCCTGTAACTAAATTTACTCTGGGAACTTAAAACATAGAAAACCCTAAAACTTTTACATTCCTCTCAGTTATTTTCAGTGGACCAAATGTAGAGCACATTCAGATTGCCCATTAGGTCTGCTCCTGCTTGCTTCCTTGCAGATAGGTATGAACATAATTAGTGCCATTCGCTCTAACCTATGGGTCTTCTTGCCTAGTGTTCATTCTCTATCTCTCTCACTCTTTCTTTCACTCATACACTCTCTCTCGTAGTGGCATTAAGGAGGAACATGGTTTCTCTCCATCAGGCCAACCTCAAGAGGTTAAGAGTTGCCTTAATAATCAGTAAAGTTCTACTGGAACTACTTTTGAGCCAATTTATATTCTTGGAATCCTATCCCCTGGGTTAGGATTATGGTCAGGTGAATTAAAAGCCTGGCATAGGCTTAGAGAATGTAATAGCATATTGCTTACATGTCAAGCAAAAGAATGCAAAGATAATCAACCTTATGAGTGACAGTGAAATTGAGGGATTTTCTACTCTGATATATGAACATTTATAAGAAATTTGCTGATTAAGGTATTTCATATTACAACATCGCAAGAAAAACTTGCTCGAAGCAGGTGAGGAGCTTCCTGTGTATCCTGCTCATCCCCAGTTCAACTTGGATGTTGGTTATGCATAGGATTTATTATTTTCATTATGAATATAATAAATCATGAATTTATGCCTACTTCCATAAATATTCAAGACTTAGAATGTTGATTTTGGCAGGAGTTGTATCTTGAAGTGAGTGTGTCAATATATTTAGACGGAGGCCAAGAGTGACACCTTTCTCGTTAGGAACTTGTTATAAGTTTCAAGGAACACTAAGATTCCAAATCAAGGTCACGGAAGATGACATTATCATCTGGTCAGCAGTTGTCTAGTAAGGTTTCATTGTGGATTTTCCGAATGCCTTAGTAAACCTGAATTAAAGAGCTGAAATCTGGGCGAACAAATTGGCAACAGCAGAGGTATCCCTCCCTACATAAACACCTATCATATTTTTTTACCGTTGTAATAAATGAAACACGATCAGCTACCATGAGTTCATGACCTACCTTTATTGTGTTCAGACTAGTGACAAAAAAAAAACCAAAACAGTTTTATCCCTCAAGCCATAGAGGTTCCTAAAATATTAGAAACAACCATTTGTTCATTCTTGGTCACTTCATGGTAGAAAAAATAGATAATATAATGCTTATTCAGTGGAACCATTCTTATAAATCTATAATGAGTTGAATTGTCTGGGCACAAGGAAGTGTGAGGTTTCTCTCTTAAGAGCCCTGAGCTGCTCTCCTAGTGATTCACTGTGACTACTAACATCCTGGAGCCAATGTGGTCCTTGTAGGCCAAGGTTGGGTAGATGGGAGAAATAAAAAAGCATTCTGATAGAGAAAGAAGGCATTTTGATTATGTCATAGCTGAATGATTCCTTAGCGAATAGGTAGGAGTCCACAAAAATCTATTAAAATTATAAATTGTTCGTTTTTAAAGTAGACATTAATAAACTCCCTTAGTACAAACAGTGATAACGAGCTCCTCTTGGCTAAATAAGTCATCCCAACATGGAGTTCAAGTTTTCACAATTGCTTTTAACAGAATAATACAAGATGATAATGTAACTGACTTGCAATTATAATACAATTTCAATTCCAATAGCATACTTTCTAGATTTTCTTTTCCAAATGGAGAACCCAAAAAGAAGTAACGAAAGACTCATTCATCAAGCAAAGAAGAAAATCCTTTATTTTTTGACAAGCAAAAATAAGAATAAATTGCTGTTCACACTGGATAATACCATATCGAAAGTAACAGTAAAAATGTACACTGTTGGTGTTATATAGGGAAGGGGTTCTTGGTAATTTTGTTTATTATTTATGTTTATTATGTTTTGTCATTAATTATTCAATAAATTTTTATTTAAAAAGTCACCCTACTTAGAAATCTTCTGTGGGGGTGGGAGGGGCAAGAGATTACAAACCAAAATTCACGAGATAGTAACATTTGGAATTGATAAAATCACCTGGGGTTGATTGCATAAGTCTCAACCACCAAAGCTCTGCTATCAAGCCTTGCTACAGTCATGGCTGTCCAGAAGTACAGCTATTTTCCCAAGAAAGGATCCATGGGCTTTAAGAACTTCAGAAGTTTTTAAGTTGCTGAAGCTTAAGTAACAAAGTTGAATGCAGTCAAAAAAAAAGAATGCCAGGGAGTCAGGGCTTGAGAGGCACATTCTTATCCTAAAGTGACTGCTCAAACCTGACCAGACCAAGTAAGTTACTGAAGATACAAAGGAGAGACAATGCAGATTACCATCCTTACACCTATAATTCAAAAATTTTCTTTGTTGAAGTAGAATTGAACCTTCCTGGGATCCAGACTGGAGTATCGGTGACAGCATCTGCGCAGGCTCTTTGCCAAAGTCTGAGGGCCACATAAGAAAACTCCCACTACAGACCTGTAGGAACCCAACAATAGTAAGGGCTAGAATGCAACAATCATAGAATGGAGAAACTGCCTCTGTTAGGCCTCTACTACTTCGAAGAACCTTGAATAAAAATTTGGTTGTTAACTCCCACATTCTTCATGGTAATTTTTTAACCTTTTCTGCGCACAAACCCCAAATATGCTCTCAGCCCTTATCACTCTCAGCACTCAGCCTACCCTGTTTTATGGAGAACACAGATAAGAGACATAGGACAGTACAGTGGCTAAGGGCCAGACTGTGGAGCCACTCTGTCTGGGTTCAAATCTCAGCTCTGACATTTATCCCATCTGTGGGAATTTGGCCAAATTTATTTTTTTTCTTTTTCTTTTTCTTTTTTTTTTTTTTTTGAGATGGAGTCTCACTCTGTCGCCCAGGCTGGAGTGCAGTGGCGTGATCTCGGCTCACTGCAACCTCCTCCTCCCTGGTTCAAGCAATTTTCCTGCCTCAGCCTCCCGAGTAGCTGGGACTACAGGCGCGCACCACCACACCCAGCTAATTTTTGTATTTTTAGTAGACACGGGGTTTCACCATGCTGGCCAGGCTGGTCTCAAACTCCTGACCTCAAGTGGTCCACCCGCCTCAGCCTCCCAAATTGCTGGGATTGCAGGCATGAGCCATGGCACCCGACAAGGGGAATTTTCTTAGCCTCTCTGTGTTTCAGCTTTCCTACCTGTAAAACGGGGATAAAAATGGTGCTCACCACATAGGGTTGTTTTAAGGATTAAATGAGAACATGTAAAGAAATTAGAAAAATGCCTGGCACGTAGCGAGTACATATGTTTTAGTTCCCGTTAAAGCCATCTACCGTGAGCTTATTCCCACCTCAAAATTTCTTCTTCTGGAGAGGTAGTGTTCTTTCCTGCCAAGGCTAATCTTTCCAACTATGCTCTGGATCTCACCCTCTTCTCCCTCTCATACCTTTCTCTTTCTTTTTTAAAAATCTAATTATGGTATAGTTTCTATACCATAAAATTCACCCATTTGAAGTGTACAATTTGTGCTTTTTAGCATAGCCACAAAGTTATGCAACCATCACTGCTATCTAATTCCAGAGCATTTTCATCATCCCCAAAAGAAGCCCCCATCACATTAGCAGTCCTCATTTCCTCCCAACTACCCTGTCCTACCCAAGACGGTCACTAATCTACTTTCTGACTCTGTAGGTATGTCTATTCTGAATGTTTCACGTAAGTGGACTCATAAAATACATGGCCTTTGGTGTCCGGTGTCTTTCAGCATGAAGTTGTCAAGGTTTGTCTATGTTGTAGTATGTATCAGTACTTTCTTTTTATAGCTGAATAGTATTCCAGCAGGTGAATGTACTACATTTGCTTTATCCATTCATCTATTGATGGACACTTGGGTTGTTTCCACTTTGTGGCTATTATGAATAATGCTGCTGTATACATCATGTACAAGTTTTTGTGTAGACATATATTTTCATATCTCTTGGGTGTATAACAAGGAGTGGAATTGCTGGGTCATATGGAAACTACGTTTAACACTTGAGGAGCTGCCAAAGAGTTTTCTCCAAGTGTGATACCATTTCACATTCCCACAAGCAATATAGTAGGATTCCAACTTCTCCACTTCCTTGCTAACACTGTTGTCCATCTTTTATTACTGCCATCTTAGTCCTCTCCCCTCTTTGTATATTTTATTCTGTGTACTGGCCCCTGTTCTGTCTATAAATATACTTAAGCTAAATGAACATTTCCTGACCCTGCTACTCTCCCAACACTATTGACTACACTTCTCTGATATTTGCTCCCTTGGTTTCTGTGACACCACTTCTCTGTGTACTCCTATTTCTTCCCTGGTTTATCTTTTTCTCTTCCCTTATAACCTAGACAGCATTCTGTAGTGCCACATCGTTTGCTAGTCTCTCTCTCTTTCTCTCTCTCTCCTGACAATCTCATACTCTCTCACAACTTCAGTTACATTCAACACAATAATTAGCATCTCTTATGCTTATATGCTGCTTTACAATTTACAAAGCATTTTTTTTATATATTGTCTCACTTAATCATCACAACAACCCTGCAAGTGAGTAGAGCAGGCATTCACTAATAGGACCCTTGTCTTACAGATGAGGAATCAAGATCAGAGGGTTCAGAAGCTCAAGGTCTCAGAACTAGAAAGTGTCAGAACCAGCATGAGGGCTGGGCATAGTGGCTCATACCTGTAATCCCAGCACTCTGGGAGGCCGAGGTGGATGGATCACCTGAGGTCGGGAGTTCAAGACCAGCCTGGTCAATAGGGTGAAACCCCATCTCTACTAAAAATACAAAAAATTAGCTGGGCATGGTGGCGAGTGCCTGTACTCCCAGCTACTCAGGAGGGTAAGGCAGCAGAATTGCTTGAACCCAGGAGGCAGAGGTTGCAGTGAGCCAAGATCACACCATTGCACTCCAGCCCGGGTAACAGAGCAAGACTATGTCTCAAAAGAAAGAACCAGCATGAGGACCCAGGATCATCTGAATCCAAGTCAGTAAGTGCCCTGGCCACTGCTTTCCTGAAGCCTTTCCTAATCACCCCATGTGGCCATAGACTGTTCTTCCCTCTAGCGTCCACGAACCTGTTTCACAGAGTGCATTATTCTGCCTTGAGGTGATTGTGTGCATCTCTTATTCAAACGTTTCTCCTTGAGGGCAAGAACCATATCCTATATCTTTTTCAACCTCCGAAGCTTATAGAATAGTGAGAGCTGAGCTTATAAAAGGTAACCAAAGCTGGGCTCAGTGGCTCATGCCTGTAATCCCAGCACTTTTGGAGGCTGAGGCAGGTGGATCCCAGCTACATGGGAGGCTGAGGGAGGAGAATCGCTTGAACCCAGGAGGCAGAGGTTGCAGTGAGCCAAGATTGCGCCATTGCACTCCAGCCTGGGCAACAAGAGCGAAACTCCATCTCAAAAAATAAAAGTAACCAAGAATGTTTGTAGCACTGAATTGATCATCACCTGCCTACTTGTTCTGGGAATCTCAGCTTTATCTCCTTCCCATTGGAATGGCTAATTTCATAGCACCAGGGTTTTTTGTGCTCTAACATGTCTCAAAACCCTCCAGAAAGATTGAGCTCAGGTGGCTGGTAAACTAGATAATACCCTTGTTACTTTAAGTAGAGATTATTGAGTCCTCTCCCGGCAAAAATGCATTTGAATTGCTCCAGTTTTCTAGTTTGTTTGGTAGTTTTAGATCAGAAATGGGTCCATTTGCCTCACTGTTTGAATGGAGTTTGCTGGGGCAAAAAACCTCTTTTCATCAATTACAAGATCATGACCCTATTTTTCTAAAACCCCAGATGAAATTTCCTCAGTCTTCACTGAGAATCTAAGAATGGCACAAAAAGTATCTGCCCCAGAGATCTTTTCCTAAGCGTGTTCAATATGCTGTAATACCTTTCCTAATCCCTAACTCCGCAAGCTCAATTTACTAGACGAAAATATACTTACTTGGGGTGGGAGGTAGCTATTGTAGAAAACTCATTGTCCCACATTGGTCTCCCAAAGGAGGTTTTCTGTTTCAGACCTGTCAGGATGTCAGTGGCCTTGTCAAAGTTTAATGCTGCATGACCAACCTGGATTCAGAGGAATAAAAGTTAGAAAATCCAAGTCCTGATAGCTGCCTCTTCTTTCCTCCACCTTTAAACTTGGGTGTGAGTGTGACAGCAGGTAGGAAATCATAAGAAATAATTTCTAATCCATATGCATTATCCTCTGTCTGATATTCATCTTATGTTTAGCAGGGGAATCGGCGTGTTATTTAAACTCACAATATTGCTGTCCCATCCAGTGAGGAAGAGACGGTAGTTTAGAAAACCCATTTTGCCTAATTCCTCCATCTCCTGTTCCAGGGAAGTCAACAGGTCGTTGAACCAGGAAAAGGCACCTGTCTCCCTGCAGATCCAGTAGAAATAGATCTGAAATCATCAAGAGAGAGCACAGCCTTATTAGGTGACCTTAAACATCACATTTACAAAGCAGCAAACTTTAGGGAGCAGGAATTTCAGAGTTCTGACAATTTTCCTTATGAAAAAGCCTTCCAACATCTTTGGGTCAGGGTGATTTTAAACTCCAGATTGAAAAGAACACCCTGCTCTTATGATAAATCTGTAGAAGTGGATGTCCTGGCCAAGACAAGTGATCACTTATTCTCGTAACTCCAGGGAGAGTTTGCTCCCTTATCAATTGTAAAGAGCTTAGCCCAGGAAGGCGATAGACTTGTCAGACCTAGATCAGGTGAAAAGTGATATATAGGATTATACCTTTTTTGTTTTGAGGTTGTGGTCTGCACACTGGAATTTATACCAGATGGATTTCAAGATAGAAGCAAAGGGGGTGACCCCAATTCCTGCTCCAACCAGCACAGCCACTTCATACTGGAAAACATCCTCACTGGCTGTGCCAAAGGGACCATCCACTTCAATCCTGGCAGAAGATAGACGACAACGGGCAACTGAAGACTCCCCTCCACCTCCAACCTCAAACATCCTCCCAGAGATATAGTTGTTCCCATGACTGGCTTCTGCCTATTTATTTTAATCCTAGTCTGTTATACTAAACTTAAGGTTCAACAAAGAATTGCTTTCTCTTTTCTGCCAGTCTGCATCCTGGTCTGGGACTCTGCTTGTATCAAGGACCTACCTGGGAATTGTTGAATATTGTTGTTCAAAAGCCCTTATGAGATTTTCTGTCCAGTCCCCTGCTGCTCGGATATGAATGGAGAAGAAATCTTCCTCTGGAGCAGAGGTCAATGTAAAAGGATGCCATTCCAAGAGAGAGATTGAGGGGCAATTAACAAAGATATACTGTCCCACTTCCATGCTGAAGCCACGCTTGTTCATCTGCAATTCTAAAACTTTGGATGGGTGCATGACAACCTGTGAATTAAGCACATAAACCAAAGAAGGCAAACTCTAATGGCGGCAGGGCCAGACAGATAAAGCAAATGAGTGAAGCTGGAGGGCTGGTGACGATGGTGAACTGCAAACACAAGTCCTCACTAAAGAGGGCAGCAGCTGCTTAGTTCCAGACAATGGTTGCAAATGGAACCATGGCAGTGTTATCAGGTTTTCTGATTCTTCAAGAGAAGCAAGAAATTGCTTTTAAAAACTCAAACAGAAGCTTCCATCCAGATTTTTAAATGCTGGCAACCAATTCAACTTTATAAACAAACATTGTGTACACCAGACAAAATGTATCTGTGGACTAGATCTGGCCCAGGCTGCCCGTTTGCAACCCCTGACATAGACTTATCCTGATGATTTCTGTGAAACCCCTCTTTCCCAGTTCCGTCCTGCACTGGAAGAACTAAGGTGTGTCAAACCCAAGTTCCTTTTTTTTTTTTTTGAGAGAGAGTCTCTCTCTGTCGCCCCCAGGCTGGAGTGTAGTGGCACAATCTCGACTCACTGCAACTTCCTCCACCTCCCAGGTTCAAGCCATTCTCCTGCCTCAGCCTCCCAAGTAGCTGGAATTACAGGTGGGCGCCACCACGCCCAACTAATATTTTTCGTATTTTTAGTAGAGACAGGGTTTCACCATGTTGGCCAGGCTGGTCTTGAACTCCTGACCTCAAGAGATCTGCCCTCCTTGGCCTCCCAAAGTGCTGGGATTACCACCCAGCAGGCCCGGCCTCCAAGTTCTTCTTTATCCCCTTCAGGGTGGCAACATAAAAATTTAGTTCTATAGTCTAATAGAAGAAAACTCTTATCACAGCAAGAGGAAAGTGCATATTCTTTTTTTTTTTTTTTGAAACAGAGTCTCGCTCTGTTGCCAGGCTGGAGTGCAATGGTGCGATCTCGGTTCACTGCAACCTCCGCCTCCTGGGTTCAAGAGATTCTCCTGCCTCAGCCTCCTGAGTAGCTGGGACTACAGACACGCGCCACCACGCCCAGCTAATTTTTGTATTTTTAGTAGAGACGGAGTTTCATCATGTTGGTCAGTTTTAATCTCTTGACCTTGTGATTCACCCGCCTCGGCCCCCCAAAGTGCCAGGATGACAGGCATGAGCCACCGTGCCGGGCTGGAAGGTGCATATTCTTTACCTTGGTAATCACAACCTTCTGCTGGGAGCGATAAAACCGGAGGATTCTTTCACAGATATAAAGAATGACTGGTGCAAGGATCCACTTCCAAGACTACAGAGACAGGGTAAAGAATGAGATTACACTTTAATTTCTTGTTTAGGACTTATTTGTGTAGCAGTTCATCCTTCATTCAATATTTACTGAGTTCTCCAATGTGTATCATTTTTAAGCCACTAATTTCACCAAATCTGGAAGATGGAAATGGAAAAAATAAACGACAATGGTTTTGTTTGTTAATCTATTATTCATAAAACAGATCATTTCCTGAAAATTTACAAGTCTGACCAACAAGCAAGAGAAAGCACAGAAATAGGACACATGGTAAATACTCATGTTCTCAAATTACATATAAAATTTAATTTTAAGGCCCGGCACAGTGGCTCATCCTAGCACTTTAGGAGGCCGAGGCGGGCAGATTGCCTGATCTCTTGGAGACCCAGCCAGGGCAACATAGCAAAACCCTGTCTCTACTAAAAATACAAAAAATTAGCTGGGCGTGGTGGTGCGCGCCTGTAATTCCAGCTACGTGGAAGGCTGAGGCATAAGAATTGCTTGAACCCAGGAGGCGGTAGAAGTTGTAGTGAGCTGAGATCACACCACTGCACTCCAGCCTGGGAAACAGAGCAACACTGTCTGCAAAAAAATAAAATAAAATAAGATTTAATTCTAAGAATCTAAGACTATCTTCAAGGACAATTTGTCCAATCTAAAAAACCAACAGAGAAAGTAGATGTGAAAATAGAAACAGATAATTAAAAACAAACACAAAAAAGGGAAAGCTGATGCTATTGGGTACATAAATCTCAGTACTTTCCATCACCTCCTTTCTCAAGTGCTTAAACATTTAATCTAGTAATATTTTTTACCTTGTCTACATTTTTTTTAAATGGAGCTTTTCGGCCAGGTGCGGTGGCTCATACCTGCCATCCCAACAGTTTGGGAAGCAGAGGCGGGTGGATCACTTGAGATCAGGAGTTCAAGACCAGCCTGGCCAACGTGGTGAAACACCATCTCTACTAAAAATACGAAAATTATCCGGGCGTGGTGGTGGGCGCCTGTGGTCCCAGCTACTCAGGAGACTGAGGAAGGAGAATCACTTGAACCCTGAAGGTTGCAGTGAGTCAAGGTCATGCCATTCCACCCCAGCCTGGGTGACAGAGTGAGACTCTGTCTCAAAGAATAATTTTTTTTTTAAAGCAGGCTTTCTATCCCTGAGATCTTTGCAAAGCAGCAGTTTGCTTCTACATGCACAGGAGCTACTAAAAATGTACTTCCTAGCAATACTAAATCATGTCCTTTCTTGCACAGTTGCTCAAGTGTGATAACCTTTGGACTGTGTGAAGTGAGGTTTCTTAAGTTGGTGCAGGCAAATAACTTCCTTGAGTATCTCTAGGGAAGGAAAAGGCAGAGATGAGACAAGTGAGACAGAGTGAACATTATGCAATTCAGTGCTATTTCTTTTTGGAAAAAAAAATTCCCCAGCTGAATTTGGGGAAAAACATATTTAAGAAACGGGTAATAACAATGTGAAAAAAATATTCGCTTCAGAAGTAGTCGGAGTAATAAATATTAAAACAAGATACCATTTTAGTCTCTCAAATTGAAAAACAATTTTAAGTAATAATGTCCAGCATTAACTGGGATTCAGAGAAATGGGCGTGTTCACATGGGCATGCAAATTGAACATGAAAACTGAACATGCATTTCACATGGGTGAAAATGCAAATTGGCAACATCTTCCCAGAAAGCAATTTAGCAGTACATCTCAATAGCCTCAAACGCATTCCTTCTCTTTAACCCTGGAACTTCACTTGTAGGAAATGAAGATAAATATTTAAGGTGTGAAAAAGTATTATACATGAGTAAAGTAATGGCCACAATGTTTACTTTAAAACATGATTAAAATGGTGTACATCATACAGGTTTTCTGTTTTTGTTTTTGTTTTTGTTTTGAGACGGTGTCTCACTCCATGCAGTGATGTAATCTCGGCTCACTGCAACCTCCGCCTCCTGGGTTCAAGCAATTCTCCTACCTCAGCCTCCCAAGTAACTAAATCTACAGGGATGCACCACCACACCCAACTAATTTTTGTATTTTCAGTAGAGATGGGGTTTCACCTTGCTGGCCAGGCTGGTCTGGAACTGCTGGCCTCAAGTGAGCCACCTGTCTCAGCCTCCCAAAGTGCTTGAGCATGAGCCACCACGCCTGGCCAACTATTTTAAAACAAATCTTTCAAGACTGGGCGTTGTGGCTCACGCCTATAATCCCAGCATTTTGGGAGGCTGAGGCAGCCAGATCACCTGAGGTCAGGAGTTGGAGACCAGTCTGGCCAACATGGCAAAACCCCGTCTCTACTAAAAATACAAAAATTAGCTGGGTGTGGTGGCGCGTTCCTGTAGTCCCAGCTACTCGGGAAGCTGAGGCAGGAGAATCACTTGAACCCGGGAGGCGAAGGTTGTAGTGAGCCAAGATCACGCCACTGCACTCCAGCCTGGGTAGCAGAGTGAGACTCTGTCTCAAAAAAAAAAATGTTTCCAAAGAATATTTGACAACAGAGGAAAACATCCATGATATCAATCAAGGAAAAATATCATTTCCTCTAGGTGGTAGAACTCTATGAAATTTTTTATTTACTTCTAAATTTTTTTTTTGTATTTTCCAAACTTTCTGCAATAAATGTGTATTATTTTTCTAATTTTTAAATGGGGTGAATATGGAGAGAGTATTTTTTTAAATGTTTATGGGGCCAGGAGTGATGGCTCACACCTGTAATCCCACCACTTTGGGAGGCCTAGGTGGGTGGATCACGAGGTCAGGAGTTCAAGACCAGCCTGGCCAACACAGTGAAACCCCATCTCTAATAAAAACAAAAAATTAGCTGGGCGTGGTGGCATGTGCCTGTAATCCCAGCTACCCTGGAGGCTGAGGCAGGAGAATCGCTGGAACCCAGGAGGTGTAGGTTGTGTTGAGCACAGATTACACTATTGCACTCCAGCCTGGGTGACAGAGCAAGACTCTGTCTCAAATAAATAAATAAATGTTTATGGAAGAATCAAAGCAATATATTCAGGTGGCAAAACTGGTGTTCTCTCTCTTAGAGTATTACACGACCAACCAAAGCAACCCCTAAATTTTAAGGATACCAAATAGGCCAAGTATAACTTAACTCAGGTTATAGATGAGAAAAAGACAGAAGCTGATGTGCCAGGTGAGATAAGGTATTAACCATCTTAGCTAGTAAGCTTTGCTAATAAGCCTTAAATAGCTCCCTATCCTAATACAGGTCCCTGGTTATGATTTTACAATTTCCTCTGACTTTAGAAATGAAATGTGCTATTAACATATTCCAGGTAAGTCCTTTCAAAATTACTTTTTTTTTTTTGAGATAGGGTCTTTCTCTGTCAACCAGGCTGGAGTGCAGTGGTGCCATCACAGCTCACTGCAGCCTCAACCTCCTGGGCTCAAGTGATCCTCCCATCTCAGCCTCCCGTATATCTGGAACCACAGGCATGCACCACCATGCCCAGCTAATTTTTTAATATTCTGTAGAGACAATGTCTTCCTATGTTGCCCAGATTGGTCTTGAACTACTGGACTCAAGCAGTCCTCCTGCCTCAGCCTCCTAAAGTGCTGAGACTACAGGCATGAGACACTGTGCCTCGCACAAAATTACTTTTTTTTTGTAACTTCTATTTTAGGTTCAGAGGTACATGCGCAGGTTTGTTATAGAGGTAAACTGCATGTCATAGGGGTTTGGTGAACAGATTATTTCATCACCCAGGTAATAAGCATCGTACCCATTAGATAGTTTTTGATCCTCTCACTCCTCCCTTTCTCCACTCTCAAGTAGGCCCTGGTGTGTGTTATTTCCTTCTTTGTGTCCATATATACTCAATGTTTAGCTCTCACTTATCAATGAGAACATGTGGTATTTGGTTTTCTGTTTCTACATTAGTTTGCTTAGGATCATGGCCTCCGGCTCCATCCATTTTGCTGCAAAGGACATGATCTCGTTCTTTTTTATGACTGCATTGTATTCCATGGTGTATATGTTCCCCATTTTCTTTATCCAGCCTACCATCGATGAGCATTTAGGTGGATTCCATGTCTTTGCAATTGTGAATAGTGCTGCAGTGAACACACAAGTGCATGTGTCTTTGTCATAGAATGATTATATTCCTTTGGGTATATACTCAGTAATGGGATTGCTGGGTCAAACAGTAATCTGTTTTCAGTTCTTTGAGGAATTATCACACTGCTTTCCACAATGGCTGAACTAATTTATATTTCCACCAGCACTGTATAAGCATTCCCTTTTCCCTGCAACCTCACCAGCATCTGTTATTTTTCGACTTTTTAACAATAGTCATTCCGAGTGGTGTGAGGTGGTGTCTCATTGTGGTTTGGATTTGCATTTCTCTAATGATCGGTGACATTGAACATTTTTTCGTATGTTTGTTGGCTGTGTGTGTCTTCTTTTGAAAACTGTTCCTTTATGACTTTTGCCCACTTTTTTTGGAGACTTTACCCACTTTGTTATGGGATTGTTTGGGTTTTGTTTGTTAATTTGTTTAGGTTCCTTATAGATGCTAGATATTAGACCTTTGTCAGATGTGTAGTTTGTAAATATTTTCTCCCATTCTGTAGGTTGTTTACTCTGTTGGTAGTTGCTTTTGCTGTGCAGAAGCACTTTAGTTTAATTAGATCCCATTAATCAATTTTCATTTTTGTTGCATTTGCTTTTGGCATCTTCATCATGAAATCTTTGCCAGGGCCTATGTCCTGAATGGTATTGCCTACGTTGTCTTCCAGGGTTTTTATAGTTTGGGGTTTACGTTTTATAGTCTTTAATCCATTTTGAGTTGGTTTTTGTATATGGTGTAAGGAAGGAGTCCAGTATCAATCTTCTTCATGTGGCTAGCCGGTTATCCCAGCACCATCTATTGAATAGGGAGTCCTTTCCCCATTGCTTATTTTTGTTGACTTTGTTAAAGATCAGATGGTCATGGGTATGTGACATTATTTCTGGGCTCTCTATTCATTCCATTGGTCTGTGTGTCTGTTTTTATACCAGTACCATGCTGTTTTGGTTGCTGTAGCCCTGTAGTATAGTTTGAAATTGGGTAATGTGATGCCTCCAGCTTTGTTCCTTTTGCTTAGGATTGCCTTGGCTATTTGGGCTCTTTTTTTGGTTCAACATGAATTTTTAAATATTTTTTTCTAATTATGTGAAGAATGTCATTGGCAGTTTGGTAGGAATAGTATTGAATCTGTAAATCGCCTTGGGCAGTATGCCCATTTTAATAATATTGATTCTTCCTATTCATTAGTGTGGAATGTTTTTCCATTTGTTTGTGTCATCTCTAATTTCTTTGAGCAGTGTTTTGTAACTCTTATTGTAGAGATCTCTCACCTCCCTGGTTTGCTGTATTCCTAGGTATTTTATTCTTTTTGTGACTATTGTGAATGGGATTGCATTCTGGATTTGGCTCTCAGCGTGGGTGTTGTTGGGGTATAGCTATGCTACTGATTTTTGTATCTTGATTTTGTATCCTGAAACTTTGCTGAAGCTGTTTATCAGATCTAGGAGCTTTTGGACATAGACTATGGGGTTTTCTAGGTATAGAATTATATTGTCTGCAAACAGAGACAGTTTGACTTTTTGTCTTCTTATTTGGATGCCTTTTATTTCTTTCACCTGCCTGATTGCTCTGGCCAAAACTTCCAGCACTATGTTGAAGAGGAGTGGTAAGAGAGTGAAACCTTGTCTTGTTCCAGTTTTCAAGGGGAATGCATCCAGCTTTTGCCCATTCAGTATAATGTTGGCTGTGCATTTGCCATAGATGACTCATTATTTTGAAATATATTCCTGCAATGCCTAGTTTGCTGAGAGTTTTTCATATGAAGGAACATTGAATTTTATTGAAAGCCTTTTGTGCATCTACTGAGATGATCATACAGTTTTTGTCTTTAGTTCTCTTTATGTGATGAATCACATTTGCTGACTTGCATATGTTGAACCCTACTTGCATCCCAGGGATAAAGCCTACTTGGTCGTGGTGGATTAGCTTTTTGATGTGCTGCTGGATTCCATTTGACAGTATTTTGTTGAGGATTTTTTCATCAATGATCATCAAGGATATTGGCCTGAAGTTTTCTTTTTTTGTGGTATCTCTGCCACATTTTGGTATTAGGATGATGCTGGCCTCATAGAGTGAGTTAGGGAGGAGACCCTCCTTTTCAATTTTTTGCAATAGTTTCAGTAGGAATGGTACCAGATTATACATCTGGAAAAATTTGGCTGTGAACCTATCTGGTCCAGGGGCTTTTTGTGGTTGTAGGCTTTTTATACTGATTCAGTTTTGAAACTCAATATTGGTCTGCTCAGGGATTAAATTTCTTCATGGTCTTGTCTTGGGAGGTTGTATGTGTCCAGGAATTTATCCATTTCCTCTATTTTTTTTTTTTTTTTTTTTTTAGTTTGTGTGCCTGGAGGTGTTCATAGTAGTCTCTGAGGGTTTTTTTTTTTAATTTATTTATTTCTGTGGGGTCAGTGGTAATATCATATTTGTCATTTCTGATTGTGTGTATTTGGGTCTTCTCTCTTTTTTCTTTATTAGTGTAGTCAGTGATCTGTTCTTTATTTGTGTAGCTAGCAGTCTATCTATCTTATTATAAAATTACTTTCTAAATAGGTAATACATGTATATGGTACAAAATCTGAAAGTACAACAGGATATACAGTAAAAAGCAAATCATCTGGCTCCTCCAGATCCCCAGAGGCAATGTTATTATTTTGTGAATTATTCTGGAGAACATGCATTTAAGTGATCTTGTCAATGCAAATGATAGGGGACTATACACACTGCTCTGCTTTTTACATTTAACATATTAGGAACTGGTCCCTGTTAGTGTCTATGGTGCTGTCTCTTTCGTTTTCCTCGTTGCAGACTATTCCATTGCATAAAAGTGACAAAATGTAACTAGTGCCCCATTTATGGACACTTGTTTCCAAACTTTTTTTCTATTAAACACTGCTGTAATGAATAACTTAATGCATGTAATTTAACATATATACAAGTGTATTTGTGGAATACATTGGAAGTCAAGTTTTAAAGCTTAATTGCTACTGCCAAATCACTCTCTACAAGCAGTTGTATAGGTTTACATCTCACCAGCAATGCATAAGAGCATTTCTCTATACTCTTGCCAATACCATAAATTAGCAGGTTTTTAAATCTTTGCTAATCTGTTAGATTATCAGATTCTCGTCATTTTTTTTGGCATTGTTTCCATTGTAACATTAAGCATCAGTTCATATATTTAACATCAAGATATATCTCCATTTCTGAGATCATTCTGTTCATATCTTCTATATCTCCTTTTATCATGTTGTTAGACTTTTTTTTATTGACTTCTAGGAGTTATTTATATATTAAAAAATTAGTCCATGGCTATGAGTTGTAAATACTTTTCCTAATTGGTAATTTGCAGTCTGTCTTTATTTATAATGGGGATTTTTGTTAGTTTGTTTTGAGACAGGATCTCACCATCACCCAGGCTGGAGTGTAGTGGCATGATTACAGCTCACTGCAGCCTCAACCTCCCAGGCTCAAGTAATCTTTTCATCTCACCCTCCTGAGTAGCTGGGACTACAGGTGCATGCCACCATGCCCAACTAATTTTTGTATTTTTTGTAGAGATGAGGGTTTTGCCATGTTGCCCAGCCTGGTCTCAAACTCCTGGGCTCAAGCAATCCACCCACCTCAGCCTCTCAAATTGCTGGGATTACAGGTACGAGCCACTGTGCCCAGCCTGATGGGGATTTCTTGTGCCATGCAAAATTATCCCTTCTTTTACGGCTTCAGGGTGGTTTATCTTATTTATAAACATGTTCCCCCACTTCAGTATTAGAAAAAAATCTCCCATGTGGTCTTAAGGTGCTTTTATGGGTTTATTTTACATTTAAATTGTTGCTCCATGTATCCTTGATCCATATTTGAGTGCAAGGCATGAAATGAAAATATAGCTTTTTTTCCCAGATGATGATCTTATTGTACCAAAAATTATTAATCTATCATTTTCTTGGTGAATTAAAATGCCAACTTTAGAAGGCTTTTTGTTTTATATATATTTTCCTGTTCCAGATGAGGATTAAGCTATTGCTCTTAATCGTGAATCAGATTTAAAGACCTTAAACATTCTCAGAGCACTTTGAGGCACTACAAATCAGCCTCCCCTTCCATTTACTCCTCAATATAACCTATTTTGTGAGCAAGCAAAGGTAAATCATAACACCCATAATAATTACCCTGGGGCACACCTTGAGTTCCCTAGAACCCAGTTTCATAATCGCCCAGTATTTAACAAAAATTTCCAAGCATATTCTTAGAACACCAAAGAAAGCCCACTTCAAGAATGCTTTATCTCTCCCTAGATTTTGACTGGAATATCACAGCTGAGCGGAATTCAAAAGGCCTGGGCTTGTATTTAAGCTCCACTACTTACTTACTGTAAGAGCTTGTCAGTTTTCTTAATCTCTTGGAATCCTGTCCTTTTGTTTCAAAATTTAAGCAAAAAGAAGTACATATCTCATAGGTTCTTGCTATATATAAATTAAATAATCCATATTATGCAGCAAGGCTGGAAGATGATAAACAACAATTAATAATGTGCATTATCATTATTGCCTTTGCAGAGGGTCTCACAACATTCAAGAACTATTAGTTTTTTCTCTTCAAGATCCCCTTCTAATTGCCTGTTGCCAATGATACTGGAAGTTTCTTTTTTTTTTTTTTTGAAAGAAAGAAAAAGAGAGGCAAGAAAGTGAGAGTGAAAGAAAGAAAAAAAAATGTAAGAGAGAAAGAAAGAGGAAGAGAAAGAGGGAGAGAGAACGAAATTCTTGTTCTATTGCCCAGGCTAGAATGCAGTCTAAAAATGGGTATTAAAAACCTCTTTTATGCCAATAATTGTACTTAAAGATGGAGACAG
>CAUYLG010005516.1:0-16008 GCA_963573385.1 Cacajao melanocephalus | reverse complement strand
TAGTTACAGAACTCTCCACCCCAAATCCACAAAACATACATTTTTCTCAGTATCACATTACACCTATTTTAAAAGTGACCACATAATTGGAAGTAAATCACTCCTCAGCAATTGCATAGCATTTCACAGGTTTAAATAAAATATAGGTTGGCTGCTTGTTTGTTATATTCATCCCTTATTCCTTCCTGTCTCCATTGTTAAGCACAATTATTGGCATAAAAGAGGTTTTTAATACCCATTTTTAGACTGCATTCTAGCCTGGGTAATAGAACAAGAATCCCATTCTCTCTCCCTCTTTCTCTTCTTCTTTCTTTCTCTCTTACATTTTTTTCTTTCTTTCACTCTTTCTTTCTTTTCTTTTTCTTTCTTTCTAAAAAATAAAAAAATAAAAATAAATAAATAAAAAGTTTAAAGGCTATTTTGCAAGTTTTTTATGCAAAATAAAAAATAGAAATGCTAACTTTTTCCCAAATACACTCTTCAAAGTTTAGAATTCTCTGGTCTTAAAGAATACAAACAAAATAAATACTGACTTCTTTGCTATCTGAATATATATCTAGTATCAGAATAATTTATTGACTCATTATTCTGTGTGCTTACTCTTCAATTTTACTACTGAGTTTAGAAAACAGAAAAGGGAAAAATAATTCTGAACCAGGAGCTTTTCCTGTTTTCTGTAAACTCTAAGTGCATTGAGAAGATCAAATTAGGTGCCGTCAAGGAAGACAGAAGAGAGCAGGGGAGAGGAAAGGGTTGGAGAAAGGAAAAGACAAGGAGAGAAAGAGAGAGTGCGTTGGTAGACTGCTGATGTAGAAAGAGTGGGAAAGGCAGCTTGTGTCAAGATTACTAAGGAACTTAGTCCCATTTTTACTCTGTCAGATAGATGAGTTAGCAGGCTTTGGAAAAGATGCTTGGATAGCGGAACCAGTGTTCCTAAACCTGACAAAGATCTTCCTAAAGCTCATGTGGCATCCAAGCAGAGAATTTTTGGATTTCATGAGACCACTCAGGGTTGGACCCGGGTATATCAGCAGTCTGATAATAGTCTGCCAGTTCTAGACACTAAACAGTGCCCCCTAGTTCCAAAGGCTTTGATAGAAAAAAAGGAGACCTAATCATAACAGAGATGAAATTTGGTGCCAGCCAGGCTGGATGCAATTGCAAAATCAGAAGAAAAATGATTTAAAACAAGGATATGATTATTCTTGCACACCTGAGTATATGTACCCATGTATTTATAGCTGCCTCATGTTCTACCTTGAATCTACTTCTTTGCATAACTGTTTTGGTATCTTTTTTGATGTTGCTTCTTGATTCTCCCATTTCCAATTAGTAACATTTAGAATACTTCCTCTTACGCATCAGGTTCTCTGTAAATGTGTTTAAGGGATTAATTCATTTATTAGGGATTGTTACTCATCTTATCAATTATAGGTATTTATATCTGATTTTTTTTGTAATTAAACACTTATTTAATTCATTTTTTTGTCACAACTGCCAAACACCCAAAATCAAAGGTGTCAACATTAAGAAGTGGTAACATTTCTTAAAAAAGTTAAAGTAAATCAGATGAAAATTTTAACATCAAAAATTAAAAATGATGGTGAAGGCCAACTCATGGTGACCATAAGTAGCAGGTGCCGTCACACAAAGGCTAAATGCCAAGTGGTTAAAGTAATTACTAAGTAGGTAATTACAAAGGAAATAGAATTATTTTTCATTATTATAAGGTAAGCTTTTTTCTGGCTAGAGAGGTTTTGATATGCTATCCGTGCTACCAAATGTCTTGCTAATAATAAGACTAAATGTATCTTTCAGTTTATCATTAAGTAAAATTGTCTTTCTAGTTGACATTATCACTAAAACAAAAACCCCTACTATGAAAATAGTTATATTATACTTTGAAAATATTTAAAATAAGTTGATTATGGAATAATTACCTTCTATTTGAAGTTTTGCTGATTCACACAAGTAACTCCAACCTAACTCAGTAATTAAATCTTTCAACACAACTTGGATCTGAATATACTCATTGCATACAATGTATCGTTTAATATGTCAGTTTACTCCAGAGTGCTTCACACAATTACATCTTCCCATCTAGAATCTGGTTCCTTGGCTTCAGTAAACAATAGGGTTCTACTGAGACATCTTAAGGAGTCTGAAATGTTATATCTCTGATGAAACACAATTACTAACTCCTATCTGCTTCCACAAGCCCACAGTCATTTAATCCTACTTAGATATTTAGTAGAAGTGAAATGGTGCAAATCCACACCTTGTCTACATCTATTAAATTCTACTTGAGTTTTTGAATATCCTATAAGGCAGACATATCTTTTAGAAGTGGCTTATAGGAAAAATATGTAAAAGGCATACATATGGAAAAGATAGATACTAGTTATAAGAAAAATAAGTATTTAGAAAAGAACTATTGGATTACAGAGAATAGTAAAAATAATAGAAATGGCAATCATCTCTTCCCTTTTCCTATCCTTCTGAAGGCAAGTTGTACTAGATTGGTGCCCTGCCTTTCCCAGTTTCTCCCCCATCTTAGTTACCACATCTTACATTATTAAGGGAAAAGGGAGAAGCATGGAAGCATTCTCTCTAAGAGATTTTTGTAGTTATTGTTCTCATATATGCCAAGAATATTTGAATTTGTAGGAAGTCTTTTTTATAATTAAGGCATAAGAAATTAACAAAGTGAAGTCACTCTTACAAGAAGCTTAATAACCCATAATCTTTTACTATGTCTTATAGGAATAGGGTGATAATTTAATTTTGTATTCTAATTTATTAGATTAGCACCTCATTTCAAGCCATGGGGTCTCACTGAATAACAAAAACATTCATGTTTTGAGGCTTGATTAGAAACCCAATATATGAAGAAACTATTTATTACAAATTTTTCTAAAACCAGATATTGTTCAGCCAATTAAATTTGTGGGAAAACACTTCTTAAGTTCTTAATAACCTTTTTTCTTCAGTGGAGCTCAGTATATTTTACCTGGTAATATTTTAACACGTCTATGGATTACAATGAAACAAATTCTGAACAAAGTTGGAAAAATTGGTCATGTTAACGTTAAATTGGGTCAAAAATAAGCCCCCAGAAGGGCAATGAACTTAAGCTAAGAAAAACATTTCATTCATGGACCACTTGAACATGTACTGCAGAGGTGTATAGCTTAAAGAAAAATTTAATTTCTTTGCCTTGAAGGACTATGTTAAAACTAGCTGCATCCTATTGGTATGGGTATTGGAATTATATTCCTGGCTAGATACACAGTTAGTGGAGTTAGCCAGCAGTAATTGTCATTGAGAAAGGCAACATATAAATCTGTTTCAAGGAGTTTAGTTATTTCAGTTTCATATTTGCAGGTTACTGTATTTGCAGGTTCCTGGAGGAGTAGAACCCAACAGTCTACAACTAAACTTGCATCAAATAATATGAAAATAATCATGTAAATGATATGAAGAATTAAATTGTTTTAGAGGTTAATTTAAAAATTCATATTACCTGAAGTCTACCCCAAGCATTAAACTGAGACCCAACATTGTTAACCATTTACAATGATTAAAACTACATTGCTCTCCTTATTTATTACCTGGAATTCTTGTAAACAGCAATTATATCTCTTTGAGGATAGTATCCACCATGACATATTTTAAAACATGATATTTTATTCTTATTAAATATTCTACAGGCATTTTGAGGAATATGTAGAACACAACTTCTACTAGAGACTGTGTAATTCTTTCTAGAGACTGTGTAATCTTGAAAGAATGCTTGCAATTTTCTAAGACTTTATGTAGCAATAACACTTTTGATATAAAACAAACACAGTATTATTATAGGAAATGGTCAGCATAATGTCTCGGTACCCGCCTTCATGAGCTTACAAAGTTAAATAATATTTTTAAAATGTAACTATGTGAAAAAGAGTAGATGGCAAAACCTACAAGTGACTTTGGGACTCTGGTTAGGGAGGTAAAAGGGAAGTGACACAGATAAAGAGCCAAGAAAGAGAAAAAATTTAACCTCAGTCTAGAATAACTGGATAGAATTGAAATGGGTTTAAAAAAATGAAGAACACTCTTATTAAAGGGAAAGAGATCTTCACAATTCTTACTTACTGTCTGGAAAAAGAGTAAGAGGCTGAACAAGAAGCCCTAAAGTGCTTAAGAGAGGGTGAGGAAATTACATTCCCTCTGCTGAAAACTACAAATTATTTTCTTCCAGGGAGGATGTGTGTCTTTTTATACTCTGCTTAGCAAGAAGGGAAGAATAGATAAATTTCATTAAAAATAAATGTAAAAAGATGCATCTATATCAAAGGCATAATCAAGCATGGATCCAAAACATATTTGCTCTCTTTGAAACAAATGTTTAACAATTTACTTGTATAAGAAGGTGAAAAATTCTAGTCAACAGGTATCATTATGTGTGGGAGACAGCAGAGAAAACAGCAATACAAAATAACTAATATTTTTAAATGCCAGCAATGATTAAAGATCTTTAAAATTTATTTTTAATAGATCTTCTGCTTTCCTCTACAATTCATTTTTTATTAATGTTTATATGGTTTGAATAAGACTTATGAAAGCCATCACTGAAAATTAGAATATAGATGTTTTTACATTTTTCTGACAAGTCATATATAGTGAATCAGTATCAGTTCATTCTTTTAGTGTTTGGAGTAAATCCTTAAATAAAGCAAAAGACCTTTAATTTTTATCACTTAAATGCTTAATGCATAGTTTAATTTTTAATGTGGACTTTTAGATGATGCCAAATTTTATTTAGGTTGCCACACCTCTATCAGAATTAGCACAAATTAATATAGAATTAATGGATCCCTTCTCTCAAATTCCTAATGTGAATAAGATGCAGCATCCTCTCACACTAAGAAAGGAATACAAACCATTCAATGAGAATGAGATATAAATAAGCATTATAGGCTGTTAAAACAGACAGTGGGTATCTGAAGGTTATAATTTTAGTACATTTTTAGTATAATGTAATATCAAAGCTTGAATAATTCATTGCTTTTTTTCTTTCTCTTTTCCCTTATATTCTTTTAAACCAACAGCATTAATGATAAATGGTATATGTCAAACTCTAATAACTAAAAAAATCCTATGCCTTTATGAAACAGTTTCCTACATCCAGTGTCATTTGGATATATGTGAAGTACGTTGTACTCATTGGATGGACTTTTAAAAAATATGCCACATTAAAAGAAAGAGACAAAATTGATGTGATGTGTATGTGATAAAAATCTGACCAGAAAGACCCTCTCATTGCATTTCTAACAGCTTGCCTTTAACTTGTACTTCTTTTCATGGTACATTTAAAGAAGTCTAACGTCTATTCTCTGTCCCTGAGCAATAAGCGTTACTTATTTTACTTTTTGTAAGTGAATTACTTCGAGGATTTCAGTTGAGTACTTTACCTAAACCCTACAGAAGATAGATGCCGTATAATTGTTGCCACATTCTTGATTATCATCAAGATACATTGCCATGATAACTTGAAATCCTTGGCAAATTTAATGGACATTTTAGATAGTGCATCTTGGCTTGCAAATGTCAAGCAAAAAAAGTCAGAGCAACACAGTCTATATAAGCTCTCCACTGAATGTGAAGGGCTGCTTAAGACACGCAGCTCTGACTGCCGAGTTTCTAATCACAAAGCTAAATGACTCGGGTGTTATCAAACTTATTTCTTCCAGGTACTCAAGTACCAAAATGACAAATCACAGGGGTGGCTGTTAGCCTGAAGACACTTCTGTTCTATTATTTAAAGTCTGTTTTTTTTTTTAATGTCTGAGATTTCTATGTGGAAAAAATAATGAACTTTAAGAAATGTCACTTTTACTAACAGAAATTATGGCTTGAACACCTGAATATGAATATTAAATACAAAAAAGTACATTTAAATAATGTTAAGGTTGTGACACAAACTGACAAAAGCAGCAAAATTCAAAGTTAAGGATGACATTCCACCTTAACTCACCCTGCTAAGAGGGGGAAAAGGGCAGCAGAGTGTACAGCTGGGAACGTTATGTTGGCCTTCATTCTCTGCCGTCTGATTGTGTCAGATAGTGTTTTACCCTCCATATTATTTAATTGGTTTTTGGCATTTGATTTCCTCTCTTTTGCTTAAGAGAATTTTTGGTGCCCATTTATGAAATGTCATTTGGAAACCTACACATACTGATACTATACTTTTGGGGGTGACTCTTGAGAGGGATCAACTCATTAGAGCTGGGGTGTGGGTGTGTGTGTGTGTGAAGGGAGGGGGCCTTTATCAAACAATGTGGGCATCTAGTATAAGAATAATAATGAAAGCTAACAATTTTCAAGTGTTTACTTTGTGCCAAGCATTATTTTTGTTTGTTTGTTTACAGGTATTAATTTCTTCAAACTTTATTTTTAAAAAAGGTCTATGAGGAAGTTACCACTGTCATCATCATTATCATTACACTCATTTTACAGATGGGAAATTTGAGGCACAGTGACCTTGCCCAAAATCAAAAAGCAAATAATTGCCAGGGTCAAGATTCTAGTCTGGGCTCCAGACAATCAAGTTCTTAACCATCATGGCCAACAAAAATAAAAGTGACCAGGAATGTCACCAAAATTGAGTTGGTACACTCTTTACAACAGTTAGTACATGGCTATAGCCAATTAATATATTCTGGTATCAATCAGGCAGAAATCATGTATTAAGCATCTATTACATGCAAAGCAACAGAGTATGTGCTTTGGATAAACGGAAGGAAGCAAGAAGAACTAACATTTATAAGAAACCTGATACATGCCAGACACTCCACTGAGTACCATGCATATATCGCACCTAATTGTTTCAAAATCACACCAATATTTGTATTATAATTATGATTTTGAAAATGAATAAACTAAAGCTGAAAAAGATTAAATAACTTGGCCAAGACCACACACAATTCCTGGCGTTGCTGTATATTAGCTTTGCAAATTTTTTCAAGATACCTGAATTCTCTGACCCTTTCTTTTTTTTAATTTAATATGGAGATAGGAAAACAAATCTTGTAGTTATTGTAGTTCAATCAATCTTGCATTTTCTAAGAGAATCCTGTTGCCAATCTATAAATTAACAAATATTTTCTTGAAGCCAACGATGTGCCAACTAAATTTTCGTGGGCTTGAACCCCTTAAGAATAAATTAATGCTGGTCATAATATATCAGATAAACTGTTGGTGAAAAAAAGGTGATTAGTGGAATTTAGCTCTATGTCACTCCCACTTCTATTAATGTCTATCAAACAAGACAGATGTGACATAAAAACATCATATTGTATTACTTAAAAGAATCCTGGAGGTTATCACAACCAAACTTATTTTTATTGGTGCATAAACTGAGTTTTTTCCACCGTTATGTAGCCTGCCTGAACTAAACCACCAATTAATACTAAGGTCTCTGATGCCCTATTGAACACATTGCTACTTCACCATTCTTTACTTTGTCATCAATTGTAGAAATTATCTTTGCTTTAGAAATGCTACACTGTCTCTTGATCATTTTCATCCAAATCTATTGCAGCAAAGTTCCCTGACACTAGTGACAGTGGTACCAAAAGATAGTACGGTGATTAAGAAATAAACACTCATTAAATTCAAGATAATTCGAATTTTTTAGCTCAGCAGGATATAAGTCTTTTTATTAAAGAAAAAAAGTGGTATATATAACATAAAGACTTTCCATCCATGGTCAATTCTCACTCCTGCCAACTAATGAAGGGAAATAAGGATAGATGACTAGACAAATGTAAATCAAAAGTCACTGATGATCATAATTTATTAACTGGTAATTCTGTTTGCCACCACCTCCGGATCCAGGCTCCAGCCTTTTCTGCCCTGTTTAGGTGAGCTGACCCATGCAGACACAGAATGGGTGTGGAGGTGTTTTTCTGTGCCTCTCCTTCAGCAGCACTTTCATCCCTTCATGTTTTCTCTCCTGCTGAATAGCAGCACAGCTCCTGGCTCTAGGTTGTCCTGGCCTCCAGGACCTTTATTTTCTCCCATAGCTTTTTCTGGCCTGAGAGTGATAGAGTAGATAGTGTTATTTATGACCCATATCCAGGGCACCTTATTATAAATGAAACTCATCTCCTGACACATTGAAGTTAGACATGGCTATGTGACCAGTTTGGCCAGTGAAGGGCAAAACAATTTGTGTCACTTCTCAGGAGAAATTTTAAAGCCAGCCTCTACCATGTTCTTATTTTCTGCTGTCATAACTAGCAATGCTCTTAATAGAAGCTGCATCATCTAGCCTGAGTCCTAGAGAAAAGACAACAGGGAGCAGAACCACAGCTGACCCAAAATAACATAGAGCATCAGCTAGAAATAAGTGTTCTTAATTCATTTATTTGTAGTTTTCATTATCATTGCATAGCCGACCTCAGTGGTTTTTAATTTTTAGCGTCAAGAATCAACTAGAATGCTCACTAGTCCCACATGCAGAGTTTATGATTCAGTGGGTCCAAAGTAAAAACTGAGAAACTTCATTCCTGACAGATGATACTGATGCTGCTGGTCCAGGGACCAGACTCTGGGAATCATTGTCCTATTTGCTCTGGATTGATACAGGTGGGAAGATTTCATGCTATTAGTCTCATGTAGCCTCCATTGCCTTCTTTTGCTTCTTTAACACTGCCTACGCCTCTCTACAGAGAGATTTTTATTAGATTCTCTTCAGTTGAAACCATCCAGGTGGAAATTCTCCTTCATGCTAGGAACCTGACACCTTGTAATAAAAGTTGCTATTGACACTGTCCAAAAACTATGAACATGTGTTATTTCTTATGATCCACATAACCACCTTGAAAGTTGATAGGAAAGATTTAACTTAGTAAATGAGGAAAAAGTTTCAGATAGACTGTGGCCCCTCTGGGTGGCTAATTTGCTTCAAATCTTAGAATGAATTTAGGTAGCTTCTACTTTATATTCTTCTTATCATAACACATTATAGACAGTGTTGTAATATATTGTATGAGTTTCCTTTTGTGCTTCGTCTTAATAGTGCATTTCTAATTTCATTTACTTTTAAAAGGATAGAGACTAGTTTCAATCCCCAGAGGGAGCAAAAACCATACTCTAAGCTTCCTTAGAAATGTATAAAATAACTTATGTTCTTGGAGCAAACTTAACTTGACCAATAGTAAAGTCAGCAAAGAATGGCAAGGCACATACCCATTGGATTTAACCATATCTAAATTAGTTTTCAGTCCCTGATCACCACAAACTAGGCATCAGGAAAATTCAGGAGGGTACTTGATATTGAATTGGTAGTTTTAATTATTAGAACAATAATCTTGAAGTTTTGCCATCAGAACCACTATCCACATATATGAATACAATAAATTATGCTCTTGAGAAAGAAATCTTAAACATTTCACTTTTATGAGGAAAAAATGTAAAGGTGGATAAGCTTACTGGTTGTGCTTTATACTTTATTTTTATTCAAGTTTTTTTATTCAAGTTTCAGTATCAAACACTCAGGCTTATTGTTATGCAACTGTAAACATGCATTTAAGAAGATTTCCATTGAATGGAGGATAATCTAAATGTTAGTGGATAATAAATTATGATACTTCCATTTAATGGATTGCACACTATATATTTAACTGAAAGAGCATATTGCAAAACAGCATGTACTATGGAAGTTCACTTTTTCAAATATGTATGTACATGTATATAAAGAAGTGGATACATGCACAATTATACAATAAATATTTGGGAAAAATTCTAGTGTATTTAGCAAAAGGTAAATGATGGTCATCTTAGGATGAGTAGTATAGATTCTGTTCATTTTCTATATTATATTTACATATTTTCTGATTTTGCAAATTTCTGGAAAAATGTAGATAAATTTCTGAATTTACAAATGTTCTAAATTTTTGGCAAGAAACAGGCATTGCCTTTAGAATACCTGTATGACCGATAAAGTATAATAGTGGTGTTTCAAAAAATATATATAATGAAAGAAAAAGAGGCAGATGTTACAAGGAGCTCAAAGTCGACCTGCAAGAATATATGGTAGTTCACAAGTTTAGAGAGTAGTCTAATATAATCAAAAATAAAAACAAATAACATAAATAATTTTATATTAATTAGGTTATTTTATGATAAAAATTGTTAACAAACCAGATATAGAAAGAACGTACTTCATAATAGAGACCATGCATGACAAACTCACAGCTAATAACATACTCAGTGGTGGAAAACTGAGAGCTTTTTATCTAAAATCAAGAGTAAGCAAGCATGCCCACTCTCACCACTCCTTTTCAACATTTATTACTTTTTGAATACTTAGAAATTCTTTTACAGTGTGGCAATTTTGTAAAATACAAAAATGTAAAATTAAAATTAAATTACTATTAGAATTCTGTTTTATGTTTAGGAATATACTTTTAATTAATATTTGTAAATGAATCTACCAGACTAAAAGACATAATTATAGAATTTAGGCTTTTACAGTTGAACAAATGCTCTTTCTGAAAATATTTAAAAGTATATGTTGAAAAAAAATATGCTACCTGCATAATTGATAAACTAGAGTTAGAGGAAAAGATTAGAAATATAGAGAATTACATCTGCAGAACACCAGAGGAAGAGGTGACTTGGGTATTTCTTGAATATTCCTATTGGTTATTGACAAACTCTCAGATTTAAAAAAAAAAAAGTAAAGTCAAGAGAAAGGAGTCAATATGTAAAATCTGTCTTTTACTTAGAGTTTAAATTCACTGCTTTACCTAAGGAGGGCCAAAAGCTGCCATTGCTCAGTCTGTGAAAGAGGTAGGAAGTATCAGTCAGGGAATAAAAGCAAAGCAAGGAGCAGAGAGCTTCTAAACAAGACTCTGAGCTTTCTGTTTTTTCGCTGTGTGATAAGTTCCCTTCCAGGATTCTGAATGGAAGCAACTGGCTTGCTTCAGTGGAAGGATTATCAGCAGTAGACACAGCTGTGCAGGTCTGGCACACAGTGGTTTGGTTTGGTTTGGTTTTCTCAATTTGCCAGCCCTCTAACCTCCCTCACCCAACAGCTGTTGCTCAGAGTCCTCTAATACTCCTCAGAGAACACGAGAACTAAGCCTGGAGCCCGCCTCTACCCCCTTACCCCAACGGGAACCTGCCATCACAGATAGTAAGATTATTTTCTCTTGCTGTTTTGAAACAATGTTTGGAAAAAATTTGAGAAAGTGTACATAGTAAGAAAACTTTGATCTCCACTTATATGAAACCCATGTCTGCTGCTGCCTTTTGAAATCTTGGTGTTCATTGTGATTCATACAAACTAATACAATGTTGGAGGAAGTATCTCCTCCACAAGTCAAGAAGGAAGAATGTTGGTTTCAGAACCCTACAGCATTTATCTGGATGTCAGGTATGTCATGATATTAAAAAGCACAACTCAAAACAAGCAATGAATACCAAACTAATGTTTTAACTATACAAAGACTTCATTTGTGAATAATTTCATATCTCTAGGATTTGACTAAATAGAAAACAACAAAACAGCTGAGTTAAAGCTAGATTTTTCTATCTTGTAAATCACTCAATTTGTTCATTGATGATAATAATAAAATATCTAGGTTTGTGAATATTTTTCATCAAATGAGTTGGAAATATTTTTCTTTGATTATTTAATCTACTCATTCATTTGGTTTGTGAATATTTATTGACTACCTGCTATGTGTCAGCAAGGTTCTAGGTGCCCCAGACACAATAATAATCAGAAGGTACCAAAACTCAAACAAAAATACAAAAACCCTTGGCCTCACTGAATTTAAATTCCAGCATGGGAAGCATATCATAAACAATGGACATAATAAATAGTTTATCAGGATTTTAGAAAATGATAAATGCTGTGACCAAAAATAAATTTAAATAATTGAGAAACTGATATTTGATTAATGACTTTAAAGAGATGAGGAAGTTAGCCATGTGCTATTTTTTTTCATAAGTTATTGGAGTACAAGTGGTATTTGGTTACATGAGTAAGTTGTTTAGCGGTGATTTGTGAGATCCTGGTGCACCCATCTCCCAAGCAGTATACACTACACCATATTTGTTGCCTTTTGTCCCTCACTGAGATTTAAGTCCTTAATCCATCTTGCGTTGATTTTTGTGTAAGGTGAGGGATGAAGATCAAGTTTCATTCTCATACATGTGGCTAGTCAACAGCACCATTTGTTGAAAAGGGTGTCTTTTCACCACTTTATGTTTTTGTTTGCTTTGTCGAAGATCAGTTGACTGAAAGCATTTGGGTTTATTTCTGGGCTTTCTATTCTGTTCCATTGGTCTATGTGCCTAGTTTTACACCAGCACCATGCTGTTTTGGCAACTATGGCCCTGTACTATAGTTTGAAATCAGTTAGTATGATGCCTCCAGATTTGCACTTTTTGCTTATTTTGCTTTGGTTATGAGGTCTCTTTTTTGGTTCTATATGAATTTTAGAATTGTTTTTTCTAACTCTGTGCATTTTGATGGGAATTATGTTGAATTCATAGATTGCTTTTGGCATTATGGTCATTTTCACAATATTGATTCTACCTATCCATAAGCATGGGGTGTGTTTCCATTTGTTTGTGTCATCTATGATTTCTTTCAGCAGTGTTTTGCAGTTTTCCTTGTAGAGGTTTTCGATGCCTTTGTTGGTTATATTCCTAAATATTTTTTTTCAGCTATTGTAAAAAAGGCATTACGTTCTTGATTTGATTCTCTGCTTGTTCACTGTTGGTGTATAGAAGAGCTACTAATTTGTGTACATTAATCTTGTATCTGGAAACTTTGCTGAATTCTTTCATCAGTTCCAGAAGCTTTCTGTGGGAGGCCTTAGGATTTTCAAGGTAAACAAACATATCACCAGCAAGCAGGGACAGTTTGACTTCCTCTTTACTGATTTGGATACTCTTTATTGCTTTCTCTTGTCTGATTGCTCTAGCTGGGATGTCCAGTACTATGTTGAAGAGGAGTGGTGAGAGTGGGCATCCTTGTCTTGTTTCTGTTCTCAGAGGGAATGCTTTCAACTTTTCCTCATTCAGTATAATATTGGCCATGGGTTTGTCATAGATGGCTTTTATTACATTGATGTATGCCCCTTATATACTGATTTTGCTGAGAGTTTTAATCATAAATTGTTGCTGGATTTTCTCTAATGCTTTTTCTGCATCTATTGAGATGATCATGTGATTTTTGTTGTTAATTCTGTTTACGTGGTATATATCATTTATTGACTTGCATATGTTAAACCATCCCTGCATTCCTGGTATGAAATCCACTAGATCATGGTGGATTATCTTTTTGATATTTTGCTGGATTCGGTTAGCTAATATTTTGTTAAGGATTTTAGCATCTGTGTTCATTAAGGATATTGTTCTGTAGTTTTCTGTCTTGGTTGTTTCCTTTCCTGGTTTTAGTCTTAAGGTGATGCTGTTTCATAGAATGAAGTAGGGAGGGCTCCTTCCTTCTCTACTTTGTGGAATAGTGTCAAAAAAATTAATACCAATTCTTCTTTGAATGTCTGGTAGAATTCCGCTGTGAATCCATCTGGTCCTGGACTTTTTTTGTTGTTGGAAATTTTTAAATTACTGTTTCAATCTCACTGCTTGTTATTGGTCTGTTCAGGATATCTAATTCTTCCTGATTTAAGCTAGGAGAGTTGTATTTTTCCAGGAATTTATCCATCTCTTCCAGGTTTTCTAGTTTATGTGCATAAAGGTGTTCATAGTAATCTTGAATAATCTTTTATATTTCAGTTGTGTCAGTTGTAATATCTCCTGTTTCATTTCTCTGTGAGTTTATTTGGATTTTCTCTCTTCTTTTCTTGGTTAAACTTGCTAATGGTCTATCAATTTTGTTTATCTTTTCAAAAAAACAGCTTTTGGTTTCATTTGTCTTTTGTATTTGTTTGTTTGTTTCAATTTCATTTAGTTCTGCTCTGATCTTGGTTATTTCCTTTCTTCTGCTGGGTTTGGATTTGGTTTGTTCTTGTTTCTCTACTTCCTTGAGGTGTGACTTTAGGTTGTCTGTTTGTGCTCTTTCAGACTTTTTAATGTAGGTGTTTTAGGCTATGAACATTCCTCTTAGCACTGCCTTAGCTGTATCCCAGAGGTTTGGATATGCTGTGTCATTATTGTCATTCAGTTTGAAGAATTTTTTAATTTCCATCTTGATTTCGTTTTTGACCCAATGCTCATTCAGGAACAGGTTATTTAATTTTTATGTATTTGTGTGGTTTTGAAAGTTCCTTTTGGAGTTGATTTCCAGTTTTATTCCACTGTGGTCTGAGAGAGTACTTGATATAATTTCAATTTTCCTAAATTTATTAAGCCACGTTTTATGGCCTATCATGTGGTTTATCTTGGAGAAAGTTCCATGCACTGTTGAATAAAATGTGTATTCTGCAGTTGTTGGATAAAATGTTCTGTATATAGCTGTTAACTCCATTTGTTCCAGGGGATAGTTTAAATCCACTGTTTCTTTGTTTACTTTCTGTCTTGATGACCTGCCTAGTGTTGTCAGTGGAGTACTGAAGTCCCCCACTATTATTGTGTTGCTGTGTATCTCATTTCTTAAGTCTATTAATAACTGAATTACAAATTTGGGATTTCCAGTGTTTGGTGCATATACGTTTAAGATTCTGATTTTTCCTGTTGGACAAGGCCTATTACCATTATATAATGTCACTCTTTATCTCTTTTAACTGCTGTTGCTTTAAAGTTTTTTTGTCTGATATAAGAATAACTACCCCTGCTTGCTTTTGGTGCCCATTTGCATGAAATGCATTTTTTCACCCCTTTACTTAAGTTTATGTGAGTTCATATGTGTTAGGTGAGTCTCCCAAAGGCAGCAGATAGTAAGATGGTGAGTTCTTATCCATTCTGTTGTCTGTATCTTTTAAGTGGAATATTTAGTCCATTTACATCCAAAGTCAGTATTGAAATGTGAGGTACCACATTCATTGTGCTCTTTGTTGCCTGTGTACTTTGTTTTTTGTTTTGTTTTTGCTTTTTAACATGTATTTTTGTTTCATAGGTCCTGTGTGATTTATCCTTTAAACAGCTTCTGTTTTGATGTGTTTCCAGGAGGTGTTTCAAGATGTAGAGCTCCTTTTAACAGTTCTTGTAGTGGTGGCTTGGTAATGGCAAACTCTCTCAGCATTTGTTTGTCTGAAAACAACTCAATCTTTCCTTCATGTATAATGCTTCATTTCTTTGGATACAAAATTTTGGACTGATAATTGTTTTGTTTGAAGAGGCTGAAGATAAGGCCCCAATCCCTTCTAGCTTGTAGGGTTTCTACTGAGAAATATGCTGTTAATCTGATAGGTTTTCCTTTATAGGTTTCCTGGTGCTTCTCTCTCACAACTCTTAAGATGATTTCCTTTTACTTAACTTTGGATAGCCTAATGATAAATGCCTACATGAAGATCTTTTTTTGTGATGAATATTCCAGGTGTTCTTTGTGCTTCTTGTATTTGGATGTCTAGGTATCTAGCAAGGCCAGGGATGTTTTCTTCAATTATTCCCTGAGTATGTTTTCCAAGCTTTTAGAATTTTCTTCTTCCTCAGGAACACAAATTACTCTTAGGTTTTGTCATTTAACATAATCCCAGACTTATTGAAGGTTTTGTTTATATTTTCTTATTCTTTTTCTTTATCTTTGTTGGATTGGATTAATTTGAAGACTTTATCTTTGAGCTCTGAATTTCTTTCTTCTACTTGTTCAGTTCTATTGCTGAGACTTTCCAGAGCATTTAACGTTTCTAAAAATGTCCAAAGTTTCCTGAATTTTGGATTGTTTTTTCTTTTTTTTTCTTTTTCTTTTTTTTTTTTTTGAAAGAAAGGAAAAGAGAGGAAAGAAAGTGAGAGTGAAAGAAAGAAAAAAAAGAATGTACGAGAGAAAGAAAGAGGAAGAAAAAGAGGGAGAGAGAACAGGATTCTTGTTCTACTGCCCAG
>CAUYLG010005515.1:0-19823 GCA_963573385.1 Cacajao melanocephalus | reverse complement strand
GGTTGGCTGCTTGTTTGTTATTTTCATCTCTTATTCCTTCCTGTCTCCATTGTTAAACACAATTATTGGCATAATAGAGGTTTTTAATACCCATTTTTAGACTGCATTCTAGCCTGGGCAGTAGAACAAGAATCTTGTTCTGTCTCCCTCTTTTTCTTCCTCTTTCTTTCTCTCATACATTCTTTTTCTTTCTTTCTTTCACTCTCACTTTCTTTCCTCTCTTTTTCTTTCTTTCAAAAAAAAAAAAAAAAAAAGCAGAGCCTTCTCTTTTCCCTATAGGCATTTAGTTGACTCATTAATAACCCTAAAAGCATCCCAATAAATCAGACATATTTCTACATATATAAATCTGCTTATATGAACAAATATCATGTCTCATTTCTGGGGATATTGTCAGTTAGTAATCTGAGTATTTTTAGTGTATTTTGCCTACACGTTAAAAATTCCCTATTTCAGCAAGTCAATTAAAAATAATGTTTTGAGGTTAAAAGAAAAAAAAGACAGAGTATTGATATGGTTTGGCTCTGTGTCCCTACCCAACTCTCATGTTGAATTGTAGTTCCCAAAGTTGGGGGAGGGACCTGGAAAATGCTGATAATGATAAGGACAGTGAAATGCAGGCTTAAGTGGTCACAGATGGAGATTAAGAACTTACTGGGAACTGGAATAAAGGTTATTCTTGCTATGTTTTAGCAAAGAGCCTGTTAGCATTTTGCCCCTGCTCTAGGGATCTGTGGACCTCTAAACTTGAGATAGATGATCTAGGGTATCTGGTAGAAGAAATTTCTAAACAGCAAAGAATTCTAGATGCTTTGGCATCTAGAATAGCCTGGCTGTTTTTAAAAGCCTATGCTCTTCTTCATAAACAGAGATAATCTGACACTGGAACTTATATTTAAAAGGGAAGCAGAGCATAAAAGTTTGAAAAATTTGCAGCCTAGCCATGTAGCAGAACAGAAGAACTGGTTTTCTGTGGTGGAACTCAAGCTGGCTGCAGAAATTTGCATAAGTAAAGAGGAGTCAAATGTTAATAGCCAAGACAATGGAGAAAACATTTCCAGGGCATTTCAGAGACCTCTGTGGCAGGCAGCCCCTCCCATCACAGGCCTGGAAGCCTAGGAGGGAAAAATGTCATAGTGAGCCGGGACCAGGGCCCCACTGCTCTGTGCAGGCTTGGGACATGGCACCCTGCACCCCAGCCACTCTAGCTCTAGCTGTGGCTAAAAGGGTCCAAGGTATAGCTTGGGCCATTGCTTCAAAGGGTGCAAGCCCCAAGCCTTGGTGACTTCCACATGGTGTTGGGCTTGTGCACAGAAGTCAAGAATTGAGGTTTGGGAGCCTCAACCTTAATTTCAGAGGATATATGGAAATGCCTGGATGTCCAGGAAGAAGTCTGCTGCAGGGAATGAGCCTTCATGAAGAAATTCTACTAAGGCAGTGGGGAGGGAAAATGTGGGGTTGGAACCTCCACACAGAGTCCCCACAGGGGAACTACCTAGTAGAGCTGTGAGAAGTGGGCCACCATCACCATCCTCCAGATCTTAGAATAGGAGATACAGTGACAGCTTACACTGTGCAATTAGAAAAGTCACAGGCAGTCGATGCCAGCCCATTAAAGCAGATGCATGTGCTGTAGCCTATAGAGCCAAAGGGGTGGAGCTGCCGAAGCCTTGGGATCCCACACCTTGCAACTGTGTTGCCTGGATGTGACACATGGAGTCAAAGGAAAATATTTCAGAGCTTTAAGATGTAATAACTGCCCTGCTGGTTTTTGTACTTGCATGGGGCCTGTGGCCACCTTTCTTTGGCCAATTTCTCTCATTTGGAATGGGAGGATTTACCCAATGTCTGTACCCCTATTGTATCTTGGAAGTAAAGTAACTTGGTTTTGATTTTACAGGCTTATAGGCAGATGGGACAAGGCTTGTCTCAGATGAAATTTAGACTTGGACTTTTGAGATAATGCTGCAATGAATTAAGACTTTTGGGGACTATTGGAAAGGCATGGCTGTGTTTTGAAATGTGAGAAGGACATGAGGTTTGGAAGGGGCCATGGAAGGAAATATATGGCTTGTGTATTAGTCTGTTCTCATACTGCTATAAAGAACTGCCTGAAACTGGGTAATTTATAAAGAAAAGAGGTTTAATTGACTCACAGTTCCCTATGGCTGAGGAGGCCTCAGGAAACTTACAATCATGATGGAAGGGAAGAGGCATATCTTATGTGGCAGTAGGCAAGAGAAATGCATATGTGTAGGAAGCAAAGGGGAAACGGCCCTTTATAAAACCATCAGATTTAATGAGAACTCACTCACTATCATGAGAACAGCATGAGGAAATTGTTCCCATGATACAATCACCTTCCACTATGTCTCACCTTCAACACCTGGGGATTGCGATTCAAGAATAGATTTGGGTGGAGACACAAAACCTAACCATATCAGTTTGTCTCTGTGTCCCCTCCCAAAGCTCATGTTGAATTGTTATTCCCAATGTTGGAGAAGAAACCTGGTGGGAGGTGATCGAATCATGGAGGCAGATTTCTCCCTTGCTGTTCTCATAATAGAGAGAGAGTTCTCATGAGAACTGATGGTTTAAAAGTGTGTTGCACTTTCCCCTTCACTCTCTCTCTTTCCTGCTCCACCATGGTAAGATGTGTTTGCCTCCTCTTTGCCTTCCACCACAATTATAAGTTTCTTGAGGGCTCCTAGCCATGCTTCCTGTAAAGCCTGAAGAACCATGGGTCAATTCAAAGTTTTTTCTTCATAAATTACCCAGTCTCTGGTAGTTCTTTATAGCAGTATGAGAATGGACTAATACAAGTATATAGATGGCAGTTTGACTCCCATACTATTCATTCCATGGGGCTTGAATTCGGGACAGCTGCACTTTCTTCCTCCTCATCATTTCTAGACTCTGAGATCACACTCACTTTCTTCCCATAAAAACACCCAGAATCCATTCCCTCTAATTTCTTTAGCTCTTGTATCAATGACATTTTCTCAAACAATGACTGTCATAACTTGTGGATATTTAGGTATTCACTTAGAAGATCAATAATCTAGCCTCGTAGTTGTGGACCTTCTCTCCTCTTACAATCTGATCTTCCATTTTAGCTCAGTCAATTAATCCCATGGTGTGTTAGTCAGGGTTCTCTAGAGGAACAGAACTAATGGAATAGACGTATATATATATATGTGTGTGTGTGTGTGTGTGTGTGTGTGTGTGTGTGTGTGTGTGTGTGTGTTTGAGTTTATCTAGTATTAACTCACATGATCACAACGTCCCACAATAGGCTGTCTGCAGGCTGAGGAGCAAGGAGAGCCAGTCTGATATCCAAAACTGAAGAACTTGGGAATCTGATGTTCGAGGGCAAGAAGCATCCAGCATGGAAGAAAGATGTAGGTTGGGAGGCTAGGGCAGTCTCTCTGCTACTACTTTTCCCTAGTTTTCTTTAAACTGAACCTCCTCACTGTTACTTTAACACATCTGGCATGCTCCTGACTCAAGGGCTTTCATTCATATATATAATTAATTCTTTCCAGAATACTCTTCCCCCAGAGATCAGCATGATTTACTCCCTTACTTTACCTCTAGGCACACATACCTCTGATTCAGTAAGGCATTCCTTAGCAACTACATCTGAAAAGTAAAATCTACTACACTATTTCAAATTACTGTTCTAGCTTTATTTTTTCCTTATATTTTATCATTTTTATTTTATAAACACACACACACTATTGTATCCCTGAACCTGGAACAGTGTTGGGGAAATAATGGGTTCTCATTTACTGAATAAAAAAATTAATATAGGTATTATTTATTACTCTTTATTTCCTTTCCCCATTCTTTTTGTTTCTTTTCACAAAATGCCCTTTATACTGATTTTAGAACTTGTAAGTTTGTGTTCTTTGTCTACTGATTTATATATTTTATTTTCTTTCAATGGAATGCATTCCAAGAGACTTTCCTACTTTAAGCTTCTGGTTTACCAAGGAACTGATTTACACTTGCTATCCTATTGAGCAAATTCATTGATTTTTTTTTTAATTGGTAATTACACTTTTAAGAGCTTAAACCTTGAATTCATAAGGTTATTTGTTTTTATCCTATTTCAAAAATTACAGACCATCACAGAAACATTGTTTCAGAAGTTCTACCTCATATTACAAAATATTCCACATGAAAATATGTATCAATATTTGCTTAACCCAAACTCCCACATTAATTAATATTAAAGAATGAGTCACCTTTTAACAATAATGAACTAGATGGAAGTAAAGCTGAAGACTAAGGGGTCAATATATTGAAATAACATCTTTGCATGAAGAAATTCAAGAGCCATTTTAACTTTCCTCCAACACAAAGAGAAAGTATTTCAGACAGAAGGAGTTTCTAGTTGATATTTTTTTCTAAAAAGAAATAGGGGAAAAATCTGTATCTTTAAAGACTTTAAACCTTGGCCCTATCGTGGGGTTTAGATAAAAATGAGATAGAAAATGAAAAGGGTTGAGGTCAGTCAATGGTTTGTTCCTTTCAAACAAAGAATTCTAATCTTAAAATTACCAGATTCTAGAAAGAAATATTCTATTATATAAACTGGAAGAGAAATCAAAAGCATCACATATATGACAGCATAGGTCAAGAAAAGATAAAGACTCACAACTTTAAACAAAATTTCAAACCCAGCAAGAACATATTTGGGTTTTAAATCTAGAACTAATCTGACAATTGACATCAATGAGGAAGAAGAAACATTTCTTGCTACTAGGAGATTTTATTAGATTCTTTTAATATGAGCTCATTTGTCCTTTATATACTCTAATATGATTTTGTTCTCTAAATTTTTACTGTGGCATTTTGTCATTTTTATATAGCCTCAAAGAAGAGCCTGGAGTTAATATTAACTTTGAATATTAAATATGTATGTTTCAATTTTTTAAACTTTCTATTTTTTCTTAATGGTAAATTATCACTCATTTTTGATTGACATAAGAAATTGTAATAAACACAAGTTCCTTTTTTTTATTGTACTTTAGCTTCTGGGGTTCATGTACAGATCATGCAGGATTACTGCATAGGTACCTACATGGCAAGGTGGTTTGCTGCCTTCATACCCCCATCACCTATATCTGGTATTTCTCCCCTCATTATTCCTCCCCACACTCTCCACCCCGCCCCGGCTGTCCTTCCCATAGCCGTCCCACTACTGACCGCAGTGTGTGATGGTCCCCTCCCTGTGTCCACATGTTCTAATTGTTCAACACCTGCCTATGAGTGATAACATGCGGTGCTTGGTTTTCTGTTCTTGTGTCAGTCTGCTGAGAATGATGGTTTCCAGATTCATCCATGTACCTATGAAGGAAACGAACTCATTGTTTTTTATGGCTGCATAGTGTTAATTTATATGAGATTCAAACTAACAATGTAAGTATCTTTTTTTGTCCTTTTTTGTTGAATTTTAATTTATTTTTTATTTCTAACTATATTTTAAGTTCAAGGGTGTAAGTTTTTATAATTAGTCCACTCTTTCTTGTTCTAACTTATTCACAACTGATAATCTCCATAATGATATTCAGAAACTAAATGCATTTTATTTTTTAATTTTTTGTAGTTAAAAGAGTTTATTAATGATATTCTAGAATAGCATCTCAATGAGCAAATGCAGAACACGTTCAGATCATAAGAATATAAGTTAGACTTATAGACATCTGATGCTGACCATTTATTTTGAAATTGTGGTTATAAAAGAAACACAAATTTTAGGACAGTAGCTATACTTAATCAAAAAAATTTAATGTGAGACATTATTCACATCACTGTTCACTTTTGAGAAAATTTATCTTTGCCCTAGATTTATATTTAATTACTATTCTAAAAATAGTACTCTATTTTATTTAAGAATATGCAATGAGATGTATTAATCTAAATATAGTATAAAGTCCAAAATAGTAGAAATTTGTTTTTAAAAGAGCACTCAGGATATTTTAATTTGAAGGCTATTCCATAACTATGGCTATTATTTAGTAAATACCTTAAAAAGTTGATGCTAGTTAAGTATCTTTTCACAATTAATTACATAAGGTTTTATAAAATATTTACATTCTATTTTTATTTTTAAACATTCTTACTGTATATATGTAAGGCATGCAATATGACGTTTTGTTATATGTATAGACAGTAAAATGGTTACTAGAATCAAAAATTAATATATCTCTTATCTTATGTAATTCCTCACTTTGTATGTATGGCAAGAACACGTACCATATACCCTTTTAGCAAAAATATCAAGTACAATACAATATTATTAAGCATAGTCCTCGTGTTGCACATTAGCTTTCTTGATTTGTTTATCCTACATATTTGCAACTTTGTATCCTTTACCTACATTTCCCCATACTCCATAACTATTGTTTTATTCTCTATCTCTGCATATTTCACTCTTTTTTTTTTAAGCAATCCACATATAAGTGAGATTTTGCAGTATTTTTCTTTCTATGTCTGGCTTATTTCACTAACCACAATGTCCTCCAGATTAATCCATGCTGTGAAAAATGGCAAGATTTACATTTTTAAAAAAGATGAATAATATCCCATTGTATATATATACGAGTTTATTCATTCATCCATTAACGGACACTTCAATTGTTTCCATATCTTCACTATTGTGAATAATGACGCAATAAACATAGGCATGCAGGTATCCTTATGAGGTAGTGACTTGATTTCCTTTAGGTATATATCCAGAAAAGGGGTTGCTGGGTAATATGGTAGTTCTATTTTAATTTCTCTAAGAACCTTCATACTGTTTTCCACAATGGCTGTACCATTCTATATTTCTATCAGTAGTGTACTTGTCTCTTATCTTTTTGATAATAGTGATCCTAACAGGTATGAGGTGCTATCTCATCATGGTTTTCATTTATATTTCCCTAATGATTAGTGAGGTTGAGTATCTTTTTGTTTATCTGTGGACCATTTTTATTTCTTCTTTGAAAATAATGTCCATTCAGGTCCTTTGCCATTTTTAAATTGGGTTAATTTGTTTTTCTGCTATTTAGTTGTGGGGATTTTCAATACATTTTGGATACTAATCCTTTGTTGGATATATGGTTGCAAACATTTTCTCCTAACCTGAATGCTTCCTTTTCATGTTGATCATTTCCTTGTTGTGCAGAAGTTTTTTAGTTTAATGTAGTTCTACTTATTTATTTTTGCTTTTGTAGTCTGAGATTTTGGCATCATACCCTAAAAATCATTGTCAAGGCCAATATCCAGGAGGTTTTTTCCTATGTTTTATTCCAAGATTTTTATGATTTCAGAAATTTTATCCATTTTGAGTTGATCTACAGTGTAAGATAAGGGCCTGATTTTGTTATTCTTTTTCATGTGCAAATTCAGATTTCCTTACACCATTTATTGATGAGACTATTCTTTCTCCATGGGTTATCTCAGTATCCTTGTCAAAATTAGTTGTCCAGAAACTAGCAATCCTGAGAGGACCCAGAGACCCCCTTAAGGAAGTAGAATACTCCTTCAGGGCCCAGGAGTCACCCCAAATACTGTGAGTGCCCCAACTGCGGAAGTAGGAAAGGGAGGCCCTCCTCTCTTGAGCACACACACACACACACACACACACACTGGAGAAGGTGAAGGTCTGTTTGCAGAAGTTTCCGACTTTATCTGGAGCTGAGTCCATTTAGAGACCTGAATGAAAAACAGGAGTAGAGGAAGCAGCAGAAAAGGCCCTGGGAGTTTGCTGGGTCCCATAGCAGGCCATTCTTGCCTGGCACCTGAGGGATCTATTGGGGGGGTTGCTAGAGGAGCAGGAGTAAAATTTCACAGGGAGAAGGAAATTTCCAACTGAACTTTGCAACAATTTGAATGGGGCAAGAAGCCTCCTGGTCGGAACTCAAGGTATGGTACAAATCTGGTGTGCGGACTCCACACACCGGAGAAGAACCAAGTCCTTTCCTTTTGGCGCAGGGAGGTGGGTACCCTGGGGCAAGTTTTCAAGCCTGACTCACCTTCTGCCTGCAAACAGACTCAGAGCTGTTGGAGGAGGTACAATGGGAGTGAAACCTGCCTTTCTGTTGGTGGGGGAGCTGGGTGAGGCCTTTGACTGCTGGCTTTCCCCTACTTCCCTGACAACCTCCATGACTCAGCAGAGGCAGCCATAATCCTCCTAGGGACACAATTCTAGTTACCTGGGAATCTCACCCTAAGCAGCCACAGCAAGACCCATCCAAGGAGAGTCTGAGCTCAGACACACCTATGCCTGCCCCAACCTAATAGCCCTTCCCTATCCACCTTGGTAGTGGAAGACCAAGGGCATAAAATCTTGGGAGTTCTAGGGTCCTGCACACCCCAATTCCTCTTCATACTACTATAACTGATGATTTCTGGAAAGCACCACCTCCTGGAAGGATGCCATCCAGCACAAAAATAGAGCATTTTTTCTAAGAACCCTCAAGGAGTCCACTGCAAGCCCCCGCCCCCCAGCCACCACCTCCACCAGAACAGGCACTGGTATCCATGACTGAGAGACCCATAGATGGCTTACCTCACAGGACTCTGTGCAGACAACCCCCACTACCAGTTCAGAGCCCAGTAGACTCGCTGGGTGGCTAGACCCAGAAGAGAGACAACAATCACTGCAGTTCAGCTCACAGGAAGCCACATCCATAGGAAAATGGGGAGGGTACTACATCAAGGGAACACCCAATGGGCCAAAAGAATCTGAACAACAGCCTACAGCCCTAGATCTTCCCTCTGATAGAATCTACCCAAATGATAAGGAACCAGAAAACCAACCCTGATAATATGACAAAACAAGATTATTCAGCACTCCCTAAAAATCACACCAGTTCACCAGCAATAGATCCAAACCAAGAAGAAATCCCTGATTTACCTGAAAAATAATTCAGGAGGGTAGTTTTTAAGCTAATTAGGGAGGGATCAGAGAGAAACAAAGCCCAATGCAAAGAAATCCAAAAAAAATGATACAAGAAGTGAAGGGAGAAATAGTCAAGGAAATAGATAACTTAAAGAAAAACAGTCAACAATTCAGGAAACTTTGGACACACTTTTGGAAATGCAAAATTCTCTGAGAAGTTTCAGCAACAGAATTGAACAAGTAGAAGAAAGAAATTCAGAGCTTGAATACCAGGTCTTCAAATTAACCCAATTCAACAAAGACAAAGAAAAAAGAATAGGAAGATATGAACAAAGACTCCAAGAAGTCTGAGATTGTATTAAATGACCAAACCCAAGAATAATCTGGGGCTGAACCTGAGGAAGAAGAGAAATCTAAAAGCTTGGAAAACATATTTGGGGAAATAATCAAGGAAAACTCCAGCATTTCTAGTGACCTAGACATCCAAATACAAGAAGCACAAAAAACACCTGGGAAATCTGTAACAAAAAGATCTTCACCTAGTCACATTGTTGTCAGGTTATCCAAAGTTAAGACAAAGGAAAGACTCTTAAGAGCTATGAGACAGAAGCACCAGGTAACCTATAAAAAAACCCTATCAGATTAACAGCAAATTTTTTCAGCAGAAACCCTACAAGCTAGAAGGGATTGGGCATTATCTTAAGCCTCTTCAAACAAACAATTATCAGCCATGAATTTTGTACCCAGCAAAATTAACCATCACATATGAAGGAAAGATACAGTCCTTTCAGACAAACAAACACTGAAAGAATTTGCTGTTACCAAGCCACCACTACATGAAATGCTAAAAGGAGCTCTAAATCTTGAAACAAATTTTGGAAACACATCAAAAGAGAACTTCTTTAAAGCATAAATCACACAGTACCTATAAAACAAAAACACAAGTTAAAAAGGAAAAAAAAAAAAGTACACAGTCAACAAAGAGCATGACGAATACAATGGTACCTCACATTTAAATATTAGCATTGCATGTAAATGGCTTAAATTTTCCACTTAATAGATATAGCTTGCAGAATGGATAAGAACTCAGCAACCATCTGCTGCCTTCAGGAGACTCACTTGACACAAAACATCTCACAAAAACTTAAAGAAAAGTGATGGCAAAAGGCATTTCATGCAAATGGATACCAAAGGTGAGCAGGGGTAGCTATTCTTATATCAGACAAAACAAAGTTTAATGCAACAGCAGTTAAAAGAGACAAAGAGGGATATTATATAATGGTAAAAGGCCTTATGCAACAGAAAAATATCACAATCCTAAACATATGCACCTGACACTGGAGGTCTCAAAATAATAAAACAGTTACTAATAGACCTAAGAAATGAGATAGACAGCAACACAATAATAGTGGGGGACTTCAATACTCCACTGACAGCACTAGACAGGTCATCAAGACAGAAAGTTAACAAAGAAACAATGGATTTATACTATGCTGTGGAACAAGTGGACTTAACAGCTATACACAGAACATTTCATCCAACAACCACAGAATACAAATTCTATTTAACAGCACAGAGAACTTTCTCCAAGATATACCATATGATAGGCCATAAAATGAGCCTCAATAAATTTAAGAAAATCAAAATTATATCAAGCATGCTCTCAGACCACAGTGGAATAAAACTGGAAGTCAACTTCAAAAGGAAACTTCAAAACCATCCAAATACATGGAAATTAAATAACCTACTCTTGAATGAGCATTGTGGCAAAAACAAAATCAAGATAGAAATTTAAAAAATTCTTTGACCTGAATGACAATAATGACACAACCTATCAAAACCTCTGGCATACAGCAAAGGTGGTGCTAAAAGGAAAGTTCATAGCTCTAAATACCTATATCAAAAAGACTGAAATGGGACAAACTGACATTCTAAGGTCACACCTCAAGAAACCAGAGAAATGTGAATAAACCAAACCCAAACCCAGCAGAAGGAAATCATAAGAATGATACAATGGACTCTGGGGACTTGGGAGGAAGAGTGTGAGGGGGTTGAGGAATACAAGACTACAAATATGTGGCAGTGTATACTGCTTGGGTGATGAGTGCATCAATATCTCACAAATCACCACTAAAGAACTTACTCATGTAACCAAATACCACCTGTACCCCAACAACTTATGTAAAAAATTAGTTGTCCATATGTGTTCAGGTTTATTTCTGAGCTCTCTATTCTGTTCTACTTGTCTCTGTTTTTCATTCTCTTTCTTTATATTCCTTCCAGGTTGTACAATTTTGACTACTGTAGGTTTTGTTTTGTTTTGTTTTTGTATTTATTTTTCTAGACAAAATCTTGTTTTGTCACCCAGGCTGGAGTACAGTTACATGATCATGACTTAGTAAAGCCATAATATTCTCGGCTTAAGCAATTCTCCCATCTCAGCCTCCAGAGTATCTGGGACCACAGGCTAGTGCCAACATGCCCAGCTACAGCTACGTGGGGTGTGTGTGTGTGTGTGTGTGTGTGTGTGTAGAGATAGGGTCTCCCTATGTTGCCCAGGTTGGTCTTAGTCTCCTGGACTCAAATGATCCTCCCACCTCAGCCTAGGTTTCCAATATAATTTAAAATCAGGAAATGTAATGCCTTCAACTTTTTTTCACCTCAGAATTGCTTTTGCTAATCAGGGTCTTTTGTGATTCCACATGAATTTTTTTTCTATTTCCTTGAAGTATACCATTGAAATTTTGATAAGGATTCTGTTAAATCTGTATATTACTTTGGCTATTATGGATATGTTAACAATACTCATTCTTCCAATGCATGAACACAATATCTTTCCATTTACTTATATCTCTGACTTCTTTCATCAATGCTTTATACTTTTCAGTATACAGATCTTTCACATCCTTGGTTAAATTTATTTCTAAGTATTACTTTTTTTGAGGGTATCATAAACAAGGTTTTTTTTTTAAATTTCATTTTCATATAGGTGATTTGTATGTAGAAATGAAATTGATTTTTGTATCTTGTCTTTGCATTCTGCAACTTTACTAAATATATTTAATAGTTCTAACAGTCTTTTTGTGGAATCTTTGGGGTTCTCTACATATAGGATCAAGGCATCTGTAAATATAGATAATTTTACTTCATGCTTTCCAATTTGTATGCCCTTTATTTTTTTCTTCTCTGATTGCTCTTGCAAGTACTTCCAGTAATATCTTGACTAGAAGTTATGAAAATGGACATTCTTGCCTTGTAATGGATCTTAGAGGAAAAGTTTTCAATTTTCCCCATTAAGATGTTAGCTGTGAGATTTTCATAGATTGACTTTGTTATGTTGAGGAAATTTCTTTCTATATCTAAATGCTAGAGAGTTTTCTTGTTCAAAAAAATGATACTTAACTGTGTCAATTTTTTCTGCATTAATGGAGATGATCTGTGGTTGTTATCTTTCATTCTGTTAATGTGGTATATTACATTGATTGATTAATGTATGCTAAACCAGCATTTCATGCCATACATTCTACTTGATCAAAATGCATAATCATTTTGATACATCGTTGAGTTCAAATTCCTAACATTTTGTTAAGAATTTTTACATGAATGTTCATCAGAGATGTTGGCCTGTCGTTTACTTTTCTTCCACTGTCTTTGTCCGGCTTTGGTATCAAGGTGATCATGGTCTTATACAACATTTCTCAAAGTATTTCCTATAGTTTTATTTTTGAAAGAGTTTAAGAAGAATTGGTATTAATTCTTCTTTTAATATTTAGCAAAATTTAGCCATGAAGCCATTTGGTCACGAGCTTTCCTTTTTTGGAAGATTTTTAATTACCTCAAATTCTGTATTTGTTTTTCATCTTCACAGGCTATTTCTTTCTTCCTGATTCAATCTTGGTAGGTTGTATTTTTCTAGAAATTTATTTATTTCCTTATACTACACCATTTGTTGGCATATAATTAGTCATAACCATCCCTTGTGATCCTTTTTACTTCTGACGCATCTGTTGAAATGTCTCCATTCTCATTTCTTATTTATTTGAGTCTTTTTTTTCTCTCTCTTTTTTTGTCTTAGCTAATCTAACTAAGGGTTTGTCCATTTTGGACCACGTGGTGGGGAGTAAGGCATCAGGTAGGATACTTTTCTGAGTGGAGTGCAATTGTGCAGATTCCATGCAGCTCCCTGAACTAGGCTCAACACTTGCAAGAACTATAGGAATTCCCAACACAAAGACAGCTGGCATTCCTGGTGGTGATGGGGGCTGTTGGCAATCTCCTGCTTACCAGTTTTTTTTCCATTGATGTTCTTCCTTGTTCTAAGCTGGTCTCAACCTGAGGATGAGGTAGCAGAGTCAAGATGTTTCCTTCCTTTTGCTTTGCGGCCATCCTGGGTTTTTGTGTGCTACAGAATTTCTGCTCTTCCTTTGCTGTACTCTGGCATTCTCCCTTAGATATTTTTGTCAGAATATAGTCATTTTATATGTTGTTTTACCTTTTTTTTAAAAAAAGACAAGTGTTAGAAACTCCTAGTTGGCAATCCTGCTGATGTCTCTAATAATTTAATTATCTGAATGTAATGACTGTCTCTACCAAGTGAAGGATTCCTCTACTTTTGTTTCTCTTTTTTCTTTATATGGCATGAACTCAAACTATGATTTTCTATTATAAATGATGATAACTATCTCTGGTTTGTAGATGATATAACAAATATAGATTGGAAAATATCTAATCCATCATAAAACATATCTATATATCACAAGAAATTCTAATTGACCACTTTACATATTTCATGAGCCAGACTGAGCCAGTTCATCACCACATTGGTCATGTAAAATCAATAGTGTAAAAAATGACTGTAGCAGGTTGGTTTACAACCTGCCATCAACATTTTTGTTACAAAACAGTAGGGTAAACAGATGACAATCAGAGAACTAGCAGCACAGAGAAAAGAGAAAAAAAACATAATCATTATCATTTTATCATTCTTTTATAAACCATGATTTTTAAAATAGCTATGACTAGTAATCCCAATTTGTTTTCTCTAAAGAAATTACAATGATCGTTATGAGATATATTGTAGCTCAACAGATGGTGGTAATTTAAAAATCGAGACCCAAAACACTGGATTACCTGTGTCAGATTGTTTACTTGCTATGCCCAAACTAACAGAAGTTGTGTGAATTATTTTTTTTGCTAGAAAGATAACAATGATTGTAACAATAATGATACTGATAGTATTTAAGATTTACTAGGCTTCTCCTACATGTAAACCATGCTGATAAGCACTTCAGAAAAATAATTCTACAAATCTGTACAATAGCTCTATAAGGTAGAAACTATCATCCAAATTTCACAAATGAAAATTCAAAATGAGAGGTTCATATTGGTTAGGTATCTTATCCAGATTTTACAAGATTGGAATAAAAAGTTTGTGTAGATGGGGAGACAAATTTCTGAAATGCTACACCTCAAAATTTTGACAAACATATGAAGAATTTTCAGGATTTATCACTGTTACCTAATCCCTGAGGATTCTGCAAGAATGTAATGCTATACCTCTGTGGCATATATAGCTAGGATAATGCTAAGATTTTACTTGAAAAATAGATATACACTATATTACACTATAGCTGAAAAACTACTGAATCAGCAAAATTTTAATAACTTTATCCAGTATTCATCCAGTTAAAACAAATTGACCATTCAATGGAGAAGGCTCGTTTATGCTAGGAACAATGGTCTGTAGAGTCTGCCTTCACAATGTCTCCTCCTACTATAACCACCTGGTTCTGTCCCTCATCACTTCAAGTCTGTACCACTATAATTGTCTCCTTACTGTCTCATATACCATGCTGATATACCCCCTGCACTGCCAACAGATGAATCTTCCTAGAGTATAACTGTAATCACATCACTCTACTGTCCAAAAATCTGGAAAGATGTCCTAGTACTTAGAAATAAAGGAAATCTCTTACCATGGTAGCCAAAGCTCTTCACAATATAGCCTCAAATAGTTTTCCAGCCTTATCTCAAATGTTTCCTGCATTTTATGTCATACCTAATGTGAAATTTTTGTTTTTACCTTTCTTATAATATTTGCTTGCAGTTAAGAAATATGATGAGAGGTGGAGCAAGATGGTAGAATAGAAGGTTTTATTGATTCTTTCCACCTTGCCCCCACAAGAACATAAATTTAATAACTATCAACACAGAAAACACATCATCACCTTTATGAGAACCAAAACTCCAGTGAGCCCTTATAGTGCCTGGTTTTATCTTTGTATCGCTGAAAAAGATACTGAAGAAACAAACAACGACAAAAAAACAGTCTCGAGTCACTAATGGCACCCCTCCCCCTACTCTCCACCCCACTGGCAACAATAGCATGCTGTAGAGAGCATCTCTGGGTGATGAGGGAGGAAGAACACAGCAATTGTGAGTCACCAAACTCAGTATTATCCTGTTAGGGCAGAAAGGAAAACCCGACCAAATTGAGCTGACATCTACCCAAGCAGGGAACATTTAAACTAGTCTGAGCAAGAGGGGAATTGTCCATCCCAGCTGTAAGAACTTGAGTTCCCACAGACCTCACCACCATGGGCTAAAGTGCTCTGTGCTCCAAATAAACTTTAAAGGCAGTCTAGGCTATAAACACTGCAACTCTTAGGCAAGTCCTAGTGCTGAACTGGTCCTAGAAACAGTGGCTGGCAAAGAGTAGGGAGGAGAATCATGACCTACTGAGACAGAAGCTGAGGCAGCTAAGGGAGTGATGACATCATTCCTCACCTAACCCCAAGCTGCAAAGCTCACAGCTCCAAAAATGTCCACTTCTTTCCACTTGAGGAGAGGAAAGAATGGGGAGAACTTTTCTTGCATCTTGGATGCCAGCTCAGTCACAGTAGGATAGAGCACTGCTCAGAGTTGAGACTCCTGTTATAAGCCGTAGATCGCAGATGACATTTCTAGATACAAGCTGAGAAAAAAGGGCATCTGTTGCCTTGAAGGGGAGGAGGACCCAGTCCTGGAACCATTCATTCCCTGCTAACTTAAAAGCCATTGGGTCCTGAATAACCAGCAGAGATACCCAGGCACTAAGTCAAGGACCATGGATGAGCCTCTGAGACTTGCTGGCTTCAGGTGAAACCCAGAATATTGCCAGCTATGGTGGCTATAGGGTGAAAGTCCTTCCACTTGAAAAAAGCAGAGAAAAAAGTAAACTTTGTTTTGAACCTTAAGTACCAGCATAGCAACAGGGGGTAGAGCACCAATGGGGCTATTAAAGTCCCCAGTTGAAGGACTTGACTCTTGGATGGCTTTTCTGGACTGGCACTTGGCCAGAAAGGAGGCAATTTCCCTGAAGGGTGAGTCCCAGGCCAGGCAGCTTTCACAACAAGCTGACTAAGAGCCTTGGGCCTTGAGAGAACATCAGCAATAGTCCGGCTGTACTTCCTGTGGCCTGTGGTGGTGGTGGCTATGGGGTGAGGCTCTTGTCTTTGGATGGGGAGGGAAGAGTGGAAAGGACTGTGTCTTATGGTTTGAGAGCCAGCTCAGCTGCAGCACAATAAAACACAAAGTAGACTTCTGGACCCACTTAAAACCTGGGGCAATGCATAGATCTGAAGGAAGGATATAGGCCTGGACGACTTTACCAAGTACTTATGAAGAGCCCCAGAGCCCTGAGTGAAAATAGGTAGTAGCCATGGAGTGGTTACAGCAGGCCTTGCTTGAGACCCAGTGTTATGTTGGCTTCAGGTCTGACCCAGTGCAGTCATAGTAGTGGTGGCAACAGGGGTGTTAGTGCCACTCCACACCCAGCTTTAGGTGGCTCAGAACAGAAATACTCTGTTCATTTGGGAGAATGTAAAGGAAGAGAACAAGAGTATCTGCCTAGTAATCCTGAGAATTCTCTTGGATTTTGTTGAAGACCATCAAGGAAGTACCTCTACAAGTCTGCAAAACCACAGACAGCATCACTTGGTTTGTGGTGCTCCCTAGAACACATACAGCTTACATTACAACACCCAATTCCTACCAAATAGCTGAAAGGCCTTTCCAATAAGGGCAAGTACAAACAAGTCCAGACAATAAAGACTCTAATAAAAACATAACTCTTAAAGGCCCAGACACCAAAAAAAGAAAAAAAAATCTACTAGCAGAAACACCATCCAGGAAAACATGACCTTACCAACTGAACTAAATAAGGCACCAGGGACCAAACCTGCAGAAACAGAGATATGTTACCTTTCAAGAAGAGAATTCAAAATAGTCAGGTTAAGAAAACATACAAAAAAAATCAAGATAATCCAGATAAGGAATTTAGAACTCTGTAAGATATTTTAATAAAGAGATAAAATAATTCAAAAGAACAAAGTGGAAATTCTGGAGCTAAAAAACAAATTTGGCACACTAAAGAATGCATCAGTCTTTTAAGAGCAGAATTGATAAAGCAGAAGAAATAATTAATGAGCTTGAGGACAGGCTATTTGAAAATACACAGAGGAGACAAAGGAAAAAGAATGAAACAATGAAGCACACAGGACACAGAAAATAGTCTCACAAGGGCAAATTTAAGAAGTATTGGTCTTAAAGAAGTTGAGAAAGAGGTAGGAATATAAAGTTTATTTAAGTGATAATAAAAGAGAATTTCCCAAGCCTAAAGAAAGATGTCAATATTCAAGTACAAGGTTACAGAACACCAAACAGATTTGACACAAAGAAGACTAACTCAAGGCAGTCAATTATCAAACTCCCAAAAATCAAGAATAAAGAAAGGATCCTAAGAGAAGCAAAAGAAATGAAACAACATACAATGGATCTTCAATATGTCTGGCAGAAGACCCCTTAGTGGAAACTTTATAGGCCAGGAGAGAGTAGCAAGATATATTTAAAGTGCTAAAGGAAAAGGCTTTTACTTTAGAATAGTACATTCTGCAAAAATATCCTTCAGATATGAAGGAGAAATAAATACCTTTTCAGACTAACAAAACCTGAGGGATTTTATCAACACCAGACCTGTTCTATAAGAACTGCTAAAGGGAGTATGTGAATATGAAAGAAAAAGATGTTAATAAGCAATAAATAATCACCTAAAAGTAGAAAACTCACCAGTAATAGTAAATACACAAAAAATCACAGAATATTTTAACACTGTAACTGCAGTGTGTAAACTGCTCTTATCCTAAGAAGAAATAATAAACCAATAAAAAATACTACAACAACTTTTCGGGGAATAGACACTACAATAAGATGTAAATAGAAACAACAAAAAGTTAAAAGGAGAGCGAACAAAGTCAGGGCATAGAGTTTTTATTACCTTATTTTTGCGTTTTTCTTTGTTTATGAACACATTGCTTTGTTGTTATCAGGTTAAACTAATTAGTTATAAGATAGTATTTGCAAACCTCATAGTACCCTCAAACGAAAAAACATGCAATAGATGAACAAAAACTAAGAAGCAAGAAATAAAAGCATATCACCAGAGATCCCTTTCACTAGATGAAGACAGGAACGAAAGAAAGAAGGAAGACAACAAAACAACCAGAAAACAAATAACAAAATGGCAGATGTAAGTCCTTACTTATCAATAATAACATCCAATGTAAATGGACTAAACCTCCAATCAAAAGGCATACACTGCCTTAATGATTTAAAAAATAAGACCTATTGATTCATTGCCTACAAGAAACATACTTCACCTATAAAGACACACATGGATTAAAAATAAAGGGATGGAAAAAGATAGTCCATGCCAATGAAAACCAATAAAGAGGAGGAGTCACTATACTGCTTTCAGATACAATAGCTTTCAAGACAAAAACTGTAAGAAGAGACAAAGAAGATCACTCTATTATAGAAAAGGGGTCAATTCTGCAAAATTATATAACAATTTTAAATATATATGCATCCACCACAGGAGCAACCAGATATATTTTAAAAATATTATTAGAACTAACAAGAGACATAGACTCCAATACAATAATAGCTGGAGAATTCTACCCGCCACTCTCAGCACTGGACAGATGTTCCATACAGAGAACCAACAAAGAAATATTGAACTTAATCTGCACTATAGACCAAGTGAGTCTAATAGATATTTACAGAACATTTCATTCAAAATTTGCAAAATGCACATTATTTTTCTTAGCACATGGATCATTCTCAAGGACAAACCATATGTTAGGTCACAACACAAGTCTTAAAACATTAAAAAAAATTGAAATAATCTCAACCATCTTCTCTCACCACAATAGAATAAAACTAGAAATAAATAACAAGAGGAATTATTAAAACTATGTAAATACATGAAAATTAAACAATATGCTCCTGAATGACCAGTGAGTCAATGACAAAATTAAGAAGAAAATTGAAAAATTTCTTGAAACAAGTGATAATGAAAATAAAACATGCCAAAATCTATGGGATACAGTGAAAGTAGTACTGAGAGGGAAGTTTACAGCTATAAGTGATGAAAAACCTCAAATAAACAACCTAATGATGCGTCTTAAAGAACTAGAAAACCAGAGAGAGATCCAAGATGGCCTATTAAGAACAGCTCAGGATTGTAGCTCCCAGTGAAAGCGCAGACAGTGAGTGGACGCCGCACTTTCAGACGAATTTTTGTTGCCCACAGACTGGGAGATTCCCGGCGGAGGAGCCACACAGGTCTCCAGCGCGACTCTTTTGGCCGGCGCGGCTATCTTGCCGGTGCCCCGGCGCGGCACAGCGCTTCTCAGTGCGGAGTATATGCGACTGGGTGCCCTTTGAGTTGGTCTACGCTGGTCCCATTCCCACAAGGAGAACAGCAATTGGAAGCACTGAGGACTGAGAGTTTCACAGTAAGCACAGCTGAACCCGGGAAGGCCTAGCTCTGTGGGGAAGGGGCATCCGCCAAAGGAAAACTAAGAAACAGAAAAAACTTCATCACCAA